>DWPV01004092.1:0-14089 GCA_018251915.1 Urbanus proteus proteus
CTTAATTACATTTATAATTTAGGTCGATTATAAATACGTAGGAGTCTTAAAGCTTAATTTAGTCCATGTACAATATAACAGCTGAACCAACGGAAGGATAGTGGCATGAAAGAAAGAAGGATGTGCAATAAAATAGGTCCCCCGGTTGGGGTTATGTTCGTAGCAACAGTTAGGGAGCAAAAAACTCCAGCTTACCCGCCATATAAAAATCAGAGCTATGTTGAATTCATATCCATCAGCTAAACAAAGTGATGAAAATCAAGCAAATTGGGGGTCATCCAATCTGATTAGGGGGTTGATGAAGTGTGACATTGTGTGACAAGGGGCGGGGAGGGGTCCTAAATTTTGTGAAGTTACATAAATTTGGAACTGCTCTTTATATTAAATTATTTATTTTTATTTAACAAAATATGTGACGTCACACTAGGGAGGGGGAGATCTCAAAAATGTGACCAGTTGCGACAAGTAGGGGGGAGGGGTCAAAAAATCATAAAATTCGTTTTAACTTATGGATGGCCCCTTGGTGGTTCCATAGGTTGGCTGCTTGGCACATATTTGATGGGAAAACAACTACTAAACAAATATGTATGCATGCTAGTTTAATATGTATAATCTGTGTTTAAACAAATTTGTCGTTCAAGTATAGAACACACATATTTATGATAAAAACAAAATAAAAGTAATTTATTCCAAGTACAGATGTTTAACAGAAATCTTCGTAAATATCAATGTTAATTATAGTCTATTGATAGATGTTGATTGTTAATTTACCTTGCGTGATGTGCAGTGGGTCTCGGGTTTGATTCCCGGCCAGACAGTATCTGAATGATGAATTAAGATTTCTGTTCTGGGTCTGGGTGTGTGTGTGTCTTTGAGTGATCATGGCATCCACGATACAGGAGTAAATACTGCTGTAGGGCTATGTTGGATTTTAGTATTGTCACATTCCAAGTTCTGGTCTCGTTTAGAACGCAATCATCGTTTATATTACAAGTATGTTATTAGTGTTAAGATTATAAAAGCATTTAATGTTTTTAGCAAGCTTATGTGTATCTATTCAATATCTATGTCTTTAAAAAGATATTATTGTATTCGACTTATTGAATTTATTGTAATAGATATAGGTGTAATATTTGGTGTAAATGCAAAAAGCATAAATATTATTAAAATCGCACAGTTAATGCAAGATTATATTTAAGGCCGGCCATAGTCATCTTGACCCTCCGGGCAAGACACTCTATTTTTAATTCGAGAAACCCCGCGGTTTATGTGGATCTACTTAGAAGCTTTATCTACAGACATTGACCGTGTCAGTCACATGCCGTCACAGACATAATCATTTTCTCATATATCTAAAGTAAGACAGCCGCACAAAACCAGATCTTGCTGCAATAATATTGTATAGGAATCCTGTCTGTTACGGACTGTGTCTGGCACGCTTATTGTCTGTGGGATAAATTAACTTATCAATATTATAGGACAGTTAGTTTTGCCAAAACTGCATATATATTTCAGCTACGTTGCTTAACAAATATCTATGTCATTAACTATTAATGTCGATTACAGAATTAATTAATTATTAATGTTAATTGTTTATGATTCAAATTAGATGTTTTAAACTAAATATTAGTGTAAGGTAACAAAACGCACCTATTTCTATCGCATTTAGTCAAACTCAAATATTAATAAGAAAATTTCGGAACTTGTTTGCATGTTGAGAATACTCCGATAGCGTGAGTCAGAAATACTTGTGGCGCCATCTCTTGACGACTTGTGGAAAGTTGCTACACGCTTTTGAATGATTAGCAAGAAATAATAAACAACTTCTAATAAGAGTTTTGGATGCATTTAATGGCCAATATTCTATTTGCCAAAAATCCGTAAACATTTATAGTATTATTTAACTAGAAATTAATATTAAGAGTTCGTAGAAACATTTATTAATCTCTATATAGGTGTTTAACTTATGGCCTGTATTTTAATCGAATAATAATAATGTTTCCAAAGATGTTACCCAAATATATTGTACTTTTAAACTTAGTAAGTGTAGTTCTCGCCTGAAAAAGATTTTAAGAGTAAAGGTGTTTTTCCACCGGAAATGTCAAAGGTAGCTAAGCGTTGCGCGCAGTTGAAGCTAAGCGAATAAGATGATGCTGTGTTATAGCTTACACCGGTCGCGATCATCAGCTTACATCCGTAGCTACAATATTTTGCTCGCATACCTCTAAAAAAACAGCTTTCAGCATTTTTGGTGGAAAGTCACCCTTACGCCTGGCGCACACTACAGCCGCGACAGAATCGTGTTTGACGTTGCGGTGCGGCCCGCCTATAGTGAACGATGGTTCATATGAGATGTACTGAAATTATATAGGCGGTTTTTTTTTATTGCAATGCGGCCTGCCATAATGTGCGCCAACCTTAATGGTACATAAAGTTAGTCGATAATTCAGTTTCGTGCAGTCACATATCAAATAAGCAGTTTTTAGCGTTCTTTGATGAATCTTGTAGACTATATGTATTATGTGTACTGTTAATTGCATGCCTATAACAATATCTTTGTCATAGTTGAAAACTAAACTATTGATGTATCTAGAAGTATGATCATAAGTAGAAATTTATTACTGGCTCTAACGATTAAGGTACATTTCACTCCATTTATATGTGAATTCTTCTTACCTTCACGATATCTAACACTTCTCATTTTTGTAAGAACTTTGTGAATCTAAGGCGGTATTCTCGAGGTCAGCGTACAGCGTAGCGTATGGCAGCGTATATTCTCATAGGCAGCGTGTATTACAAAAGCATTGTAGTGTATTAGTGAAATACCGTAAGTGTAATTCGTGAACAAAATAATACATTAACGCGCTCCTTCAATAAAATGCAGATACCTCCTTAATATAGCTAACAGCTTGTGCGCCGCTACGCTATACGCTGACTTCGAGAATGAGGCCTAATGATAGATTATATAACATGTAACAGCGCCATCTAACGGGAGTTTGGGAATTGTGAGGGATATTTTTGCAGGGTAGTTTGGCAAGATTCTCATTTTTATTTGTGGTTATTTGTATTGTTTTGGAAAAAGATATAATTATATAAAGGTTTAATTTGATTTAAGGTTTTCAGGTGGTATTCAGTATTTTTTGTGGCTATTCGAATACAAGTACCTTTATTGTTGATATTAATTTATATTTATTTTAGGTTATTTTGTTATTGATATTATTTATAACGAATTATTTAGGATAGGATTTAAGTGTGATATTAGAATGTAGTGGCCTACAAGGTGGGGGTTGGAAGTTTGTTGTATAGAAACGCGTGTACTCACGTAAAAAACTTTGGCATAAAAAATAAATTTACATTTATAAATTAACAAATCCACAGAGGATAAACTACAAAAAAAATGGTTTTACATTGGCGCGCGCAACCTCGTCCTTCACTAAAAAAAAGATTATTTGTTTTTTATAAACCAAAAAAGTTTCAAAATTTTAAATATTATCCAAGTTCAATAATACGTGAAACCATTAAAACTTTTTATAACATTAAAGTATAGAAATATATCTGGAAAATCGAAGCAGAATACGAAATCTAGCGAGAAACTTGATTGTTGATTATGATCCTAGTTGGCGCTGTCGTCCCTAACTTTGTTACTATTTTTCTGAAACTGCTATAACTATTTGATAGATTTACTTTACTTGAACTAAATGTTTATATGGTGTCTATTTATTGAATGTATTAATAAAAGATTAATAAAGCAAGTGTTATTTATTGACTGCCTCGGTACCTCCCTTAGACTTAAGTCATCTAAACCAAACGAATCGGGTTAGCATGTAGATAAAGAGCGCATAGGTACAAGATCATAACTAACCATTTAACAATAATTATACATTTCATTTGGGGTTGATTGCATTTCCCTTATTGACCAATAACAGAAATGCATTTTTAAAACACGTCTGTTTGGTTGAGGTAATCTTCTAAACAGCTGGTGTGCGTCAGAATGGCCGGTGAACAGTGTTATTTAGCTCTGAAATAGGACGGACCTATTTTGATGGGACATTACATATGGATGCATTAGCGCGCGCCACGCGCATGCAGCCGCCGTCGTAAGAGAGCGGGGTTACATATGCTTAAATATGTATTCTTTTTTACTTTAACGCGGGTGAAACCGCGGGGATCAGCTAATTATATAAAAAAGTAGCTAACGGAAAATTCATCTGCTGAAGTGGTCACTGCCGCCCATGCATTTGTCACCAACCTTCACATCTATAGAACAGATTTTACTTAATGTCTATCACAGATGCGTTGCTACCCTAGACTTCTAGAGGACTATAGTAGCCTCATGGGAAGCATAAATTGGGGAGATAAAAATAAAACAACTTCTCACACAAAAAAACATGTATTGTAAAAATATATTATTGTACATTTCGAAGATTTTTCTATCTAATAAGGCAATGGAAGTGAATTAATATGAAAAGTAATTCCACAATTCGATATTTTCTGCTAAAATGCTCATGAGGTAACTGACATCAAGTAGAGATAGTTTGAATTATAGTTATGCTACATTATCCTACAGATTTATTATAACATGGCAGTAGCAAACGAGCATGCAGTCTTGATGGTAAGTGGCCACTGCCGCCCATGGGCATTTGTAATCAACTCCAGATAAGAAGTGATCTGAGGATGGCCACAAATGCATTGCTACCCCTGAGGACTAAGATGGAACGCCTCGAATATGTCTCCCTTACCTTACAATGGTAGAAATAGGTGCCGCCGGAGTCGAACCTCAAGCGTTCTACCTTCGTTAATAAAAAAGATAAAAAAAATGAAAATATGCTACAGTATCCTTAGTACGAGTTTGTTACGTTTTTTTGATACGATCTCAGTTTACGTTTACGCTCGTTTTTCCATAGTAAAATTTTAGTACAAAAACGGTCCGCTAGGAGCGCTGCATGTAGTTGTATGGGCTCAAACGTAAACGAGGAACTTTTCACTAAACGTAATAAACTCGTAATAGGAGTACAGGACGCAATAATTACAGTAAAAATAATGGGCAGTAGCATTGGCATACCCACTATTGCTGAGTCTAATAGTGGCGTTTGGGAAAAAAAATGGCTAGTATCTGAAATTATTCTCCGGACGCCGGAATTTTTGGACAAAGAAAAAGAGAAAAGGTCAGTAAGTTTTGAGATTTTTTCTTCACTGTAGTAGGAAGCATACCTCCGAAGTATGAAGTTCTATATAAGTGATCGCTCGAAGATGGTGGACAAATATTTTTTTATGAATCCCGGTTTAAAGAAATCAGTAGATTTTTTTACATAAATTTATTCTTGCTTTCAAAATTCAATTCATACTATTTGGACTCAGATAAATAAAGTAGGTAGATCTATCATTCCTAAAGAAAAAATGAAGCAATTTTTAAAATGTTCGGGTTATAAGTGATTATGTGATCGTAAATAAACTAAAGGTACTGACAAGAAACTATGCTAGTTTTGTGTAAATGTGTGCGTACAAATACATGAAAGTAGCGTAGTTTTTTGGTTTCTCTCAAACACAACCTATTTTATTTATCTGAGTATTTGGGTGACAAATTTCAAATATATATTGAACAGCGAATTCGACATATTAGGCGAAAAGTTTAACTTACAACCGGGGTGGAAAATTCGATCTAGACCAGGTAAGAAACCAAATTTGTCTCGACCTTATTTCTAGTGTCTAGCCGAAGCTTCTACTTCGGCCCAAAATGCCACCTTGTTCGGCCAAAATAGGCCGCAGTTTTGGCCGAAACACTGAAATTGAACGAACTGACACTACGTCCAACTATTTTTAAGGTAATTTGATATTACGTAACTGTAAAAAAATCACATCGTTTCAAAATTTTATTATGCTTGACAAATCGCAAAGTAATTTTTATAAACTCTAGAAGTTATTTTTATAACAAATTCTAAAGACTTTCAATGCACTTTTATTTATATACAGGATGTCCCAAAAGCACGACAAACTTGGGAAGGACAAAGGTCAGAAGCTGACCTCTCAGACAAAAAAAAATCACCTCAGTAAAAATGATATGATAATGATTGCATTTTAAAGAAAAAAAAAACAATACATCACCTTATTTGTACATGCAGAGAGCTAACGAAAAATGATGTAAAGGGCTGAATCTTGAAAAAATTTAAAATCACTGAATATTAAAAAAAATAGTGACACTTTTACTCAGGTGACTTTTTGTCTGAGAAGTCAGCTCCTGACCTTTGTCCTGCCCAAGTTTGTCGTGCAACTTTTGGGACACCCTGTATATTTACTATTCACTTTCGGCCAATCTCACTCTGAATTTCTTAAGACTTAATTTGGCTAGATACAATCTTGTTGTAACGGAAGTATCTCCAACTTCGACCAGATCTTTCTATCCATTACTCCACCACCCGACTCCCCCCGCGTTTCTCACTCATCATCTGTTCCCAGTTCTTAGCGACCATGCAGTAGAGTTGCATTGCTGCTCGGGCATCTTCCACTGAACTGTGCTCCCCCGACTGGATGTCTATACCGAGTAACTCCTTCGCTAACCTTTTTAGAGAGGGAGTACTGCCTTTTGTCACCTGAAATGGGAATTAATGTACGAATTAATGAATGTATGAATTAATGTTCGTTTAAGTTCACATATTCATATGTAAGTCATGTGACAACGTATTTTTTCATATTTTGCAAACATTAGATATATGTACTAAAGTACTAGAGAAGACAACTCAAAGCACTGTTGTGGCTCACTCAGTTGGGGCCCGCGCACTACAACTCACTCAGTCACAGGCTATTGACCCCTAGGACTTTTGAAGTTATTTCATCAAAAACACGGTTTAGAACATTATAAAATACTCTTGAACATGCTGAGATACTGTAGAAATAAATAAAAAAATCAATAAAGTTCACAATAGTAACTTTTCATCAGTAATTTACTAGATTTCATTATTTAAAATTTAGATTTCATTATCTAAAAATTTATACAAGAGATAATTATTATCATGGACCATTTTCTTTTCATAATGTATATGCGGATGACCTTATTGAGTATCGTAGCAAATCTAGCGCTGCAGTTTCAAAGGATACGTTAGACAGTATTAGTATTGTTTCAGCGCTGCAGCAGCTTTAAGGTATAATACTAAAAATCGAACACGATTTTTGTTTGGATTAGCTTCTCTAGTATGTACTTCAGTACATATTGCATCTCAATGTCCGAATAAGAGATTTTTGAGTGATTTTAAAGATACATACCGTTGGGCGCTTTTGCTTGTTCTTGGTTACTGATATATTAAATTGACAGTCCGTAACAAGTGTACAAGTTCCTGTAATATTCCGTACTTCATTGAAGGTGCATGTATCTCCTGTAATAAAATTTAAATTAGTTTATACTTGCTTTAGCGCGCGGCTTCGCACGCCTTTAATAACATAGTATAAAACAAAGTCGCTTTATCTGTACCTATATCCCTATGTATGCTTAAGTCTTTAAAGCTACGCAACGGATTTTGATGCGGCTTTTTTAAATAGAGTGATTGAAGAGGAAGGTTTATATGTTAACATCAGTTTTTCTGTAGTATATTTAGTATGGGCATGGCAACTGTGCGAAGCCGGGGCGGATCGCTAGTTATATATTAACCTCCTTGAATTAAAAAACGCCATAAAAATCCGTTGCGTAGTTTCAAAGATCTAAGCTTATAGGGACAGACAGCGGAAAGCGACTTTGTTTTATACTATGTAATGATAGTGATGATGAAGTGTTAAAATCCTTGGTGGTTCGACTCCGATGGCGCCAATGCCACACCTCATCCATACAGCCCTTTCAGGTCCACCGCTGGACATAGGCCTCCCCTAATTGGCGCTACTCCAACCGGTCCTGTGCCTTCTGAATCCAGCGGTTTTCCGCTGTCTTCTTCAGGTCATCAGTCCACCTGATCGGGGGCACCACCGTCACGCCTATTTCTGCTTTATAACGGCAGTGTTAAGCACTGCTGCGTTCTGGCTAGAAGGGTGTGGTCAGGGAGACAGACTTATCCGAGGCGTTCCAACTCAGTCCTCAGGAGTAGCAACGCATCTGTGGTCAACTCCAGGTATGACCGTGATCATATCTGGGGTTGATTACTAATGTCCATGGGCGGCAGTGGCCACTTACCATCAAGTGGACTGCAAGCTCGTTTGCTACTCACATGTTATAAAAAAAAAACAATCTTAAGCGCTGCTGTGTTCTGGTTTGAACTGGTCCTGGTCTAGCCGCGCGAAGTCCTCTTTTAGTCGCCTCTTACGACAGGCAGGGGATACCGTAGCCCTATTCTGGTCCTGCAACTACAGGGACCGGGAAATACCTACCAACTTCCAGTACAGAGCCATACTGAGCGTAGATTACACACACAAAACATAATAATAAATATCTACGTAACATTTTAAAAATTACACAATTATTTATATGTATAACATTGTGTTAAAATATGTCTTCACTCTTTAGTCTCTTTCTTGAGACTAAGTCATTATTTATTATTATAGGCACCGGTTCTTTGATAACATAATTATTTCAACGAGTCGGAAATCTTTGTAATAATAACATATATCTATCCAAATAAATAAAATTGAAGTGTCTGTTTGTGTTTTTTTTAAATAACAATTTTTTACTCGATGCATATAAAAGTATACAAGACTTATAACGAAAATCCATTTAAAAAAATGTCTGTCTGTTTTGCTGAGCTAATCTTCTAAACGGCTGGACCGATTTTAACGGGACTTTCACTAGAAGATAGTTGAAGGTCTAAGGCGTAACATAGAATACTTTATTTTTTAAATATCCATTAGCGCGCGCTCCACGCGCAAGAGGGCGCTGTTGCGGGAGAGCGGGATGACATTTGTGTTTAAATATGTATTCTGTTATACGTTTTAAACGCAGGTGAAACCGCAGGAATTACTAATAAAAATTATATAGGTACGCGACGAATAGATAACCTCTCTTCCTTTTGGAAGTCCGTTTAAAGCAGGTTATAGATAATGTTATGAGATTAATTAGTGAGAAGTTTAAAAGATAGAACATATTTTTAGAATCTGAGGTCAAAGTAGCGTGGTTATCTGTTCTTAGACTGTCAACGCATCTATACAAACAAATAAAATTGAAGTGTCTGTTTGTGATTTTAAAATAACATTTTTTTACTTAATGCATACGAAATTATACACGATATCTATAACGAAAATGCAATTAAATTTTTTTTTGTCTGTCTGTTTGGCTAAGCTAATCTTTTTAACGGCTTGACCGATTTTGACGGGGCTTTCACTGAAACATAGCTGATGGTCTAAGGCGTAACATAGGCTACTTTAATTTTCGAAAAATCCATTAGCGCGTGCCCCACGCGCATGCGCGCGCCGTCGCGGGGGAGCGGGATGACATTTATGTTTAAATATGTATTTTATTTTACTTTTTAAACGCAGGTGAAACCGCGGGGTTCAGCTAGTCGAAAATAAGTGGCAATAAGTGTTATTTCTTGCATCTCTTTCGCACTAGTAGAATTTTGTATTATTAGACATCTCTTTCACACGCGTTGTTGGTCTTTATTATATCCTATGTCTATGGGTTCCACGCACATTCAAGCTTTTATAAGTGTCTCAAGGAGATACTTTATTTACTTACATGGAATGTATTTTGCGATGTTTGTTTGTTTGTTCACTTTGTCTTTAATAGCCTCGTGGAACTCTCTGGAAGTCCGGGGTTTGAATCCAATATACGTAATACACTTTACTATAAAAGAATAAGGTTAAATGAGACACGAGTGTGAATACAATTTTTCAAAAAGTGTTAATGTTATTTTCGAAAAAGTGAAGTTTAAGTTACGCTTCACATCAAGAGCAATTCCGGCTATTCGCCAATGAAAGTCCCGTCGAAATCGGTCCAGCCGTTACCTGACGATTACCTAACCTAAAAGTAACAGATAGACAAGAAAAAAATTAAAAAAACAAAAATCATTTTTTAAGAACACACTTTCTCGAAGGGAAAAGGTTGTTTTTTGATATTATAAACAGACAAATTTATTTATTTTTGTAGATAGATAATATATCTAATAACTAATAAATACATTTGAAGTGTCTTTTTGTAATTTCAAAATAACTTTTTTCTTAATGCATCTGCAAAGTATACACGATATCTATAACAAAAATGCTATTAAAATAAATTTTGTCTATCTGCCTGTTTGGCTAAGGTTATCTTCTAAACGGTTGGACCTATTTTGACAGGACTTTCATTGGAAGATAGCTAAAGGTCTATCGCGCAAAATAGGTTATCAATTTTTGAAAAAAGCATTAGCGCGCGCTCTACGCACATGCGAGCCCCCTTCGCGAGAGAGTGGGATTTCAGTTATGTTTAAAAATGCATTTCTTTTTACTTTCTTAACGCGGGCGAAACCGCGGGAATCAGCTAGTATTAAAATAGGATTTGAGTTCTAACTACAGCGAGCAAAGCCGCGTGTTTATTATAGTAGTTAGTATATAAATATTAAAGATTCAAGTATCCCCAACTCATCGAAGTTTTAAACATTGCCAATAAAAATGTAAAGTTATACACGACAAGATTTTTAAATGGATTATCTCAGATAAATAAAATACTTCAATAGATTATTCACCACCTTGTATTTGAGTGAAGCAAAAATACCACGCTACTTTCATGTATTTATACGTACCCACACAAAACTAGCGTAGTTTCATGTCAGCACCTTCGTATATTTAACCTCACATAATCACTTTTATAGCCCGACCATTTTAAAAATGGCGTTATTTTTTTGTTAGGAATGATAGATCTACCTACTTTATTTATCTGAGCATTTTATTATATTTATTTTTAAAAATACATCGAAGTAAATCGCTATCGCCCGTACTTTAGGTCAAAAACATTATCAAGCTTTAATCAGAGTCAGAATACACAACTTTATAGCGGATAATAATCAGGTTGATATTTCGATTTGGTGTATATTAATTTATTTGTGCCCTTTTAGTATCAAACTTTAATAGTTATGGGTTTTTTTTTATAAAAATGTTGCAAATGTTATTATGTTATTAATGGTATAATTTTATAAGTAGAAAATAAACACTTGATGCTTAGTGATCACAGCGGCCCGTGGACATCTGACGTCAACCCCAGAAAACATAATCTTCTTACCGTCTTACCTTAGGCTGCAGATGCGTTGCTATCCCTGAGGACTAAGTTGGGACGCCTCGGAACAATAATATACCTATGTCTCCCACACCCTTCAAACCAAACCACAGCAGCATTTATTATTGTTGTTATTAGGTAGAAAAGGTGGGTCCTACCAGCCTGAAAGGGTTCTACGACCTTAACTTCTGAATTTCAGTAAATAGCTTAAATCAGTGGTTCTCAATCTTTTTTGATGGCGGAACTCTTTTGAAAGGTGAAATATTTGACGGAGCCGCAAAATAAACAAAAAAGTTGCGTGAATTATTTTTATAATGGGTAATCATGTTACAATGTAAGTGTATAGTAAAAGACAAATAATGTAATAGGAGTATTCTCGCGGAGCCCCCGTAAAGGCTTTGCGGAGTCTCAGGGCTCCGCGGAGCACTTTGAGAATGGCTGCCTTAAATTATCGAATTTAAGGCACCCTTTCGCTCCGAAATTTGAGGTGTTTTCGACTTTGTAACTTGATAAATTAGTACAAACTTTGCACATACAACTCGTTATTTATACAACAACTTTATACTAGTGATGTAACGATTATTCGCATTCGTAAATATTCGTCTCATTTTTGACATTATATTTCGCATTCGCAAGAAACGATGCGAATGTACTTGTAATCGGCAAATAAAGGAATTTTTCAATTGTTCTGGTTAGTCTAGGAAAAAATACTTAATAACAGATTAAAAATTAAACTCAAAAACAGCAAAATTACCTTAGTTAAGAAATCTTTCCTTATATTAATATCATGTCGTAAAAAGAACTTCAAATAAAAATATCAATAGAATAAGTTTTGTTTCTGTTAATATGGCTCATTTTAACCTGTCTTGGCTTAAATATGGCCAACAAAAAGTCATAATTTAACGCGTTTTCATTTATTAGCGTTCATATTGGAGAATATTTGTGACAAATAACTAATCGTATTCGCATTCGCAAATGTAAAAAAACCGAAACTCGTCACATCACTACTTTATACGAAGTCATGCAATTAAAATCAACTTTCTTTCAAGTAGGTAAATTTTAAATTGAGTTGTGTGCTTAAACTTCGTGAGATCGTTATGTTCTAATACGGTAATTCGCGTAAATTAAGCAATATAATATGTACATATGTTGCTTACATATTTGTGAATAAATGGAGTTAAAATTTGTAGCAGGTGTAGATTATATGGAACTAGCATTACATTACTTTCTCGTGTTTTTCTTAAGCTTTTATTTTTTTATGGTTATGTAACGCATTTTACGGCCCATATTTTGATTTTTCCAGTGTCGCAGCTGCCATAAACAAACACAAAGAGAAAAATTTATAAATATCCTAACCAGAACGTATTCTAAATTCACGGAAAAGAGAAAGACTTAGAAACGCAAAATATAGTATTTTTTACGTTTTTAGGTCGAAAAAATATAAAATTATAATTTTTAATTACGTTTCCCATAACGATATCGTCGATATTAACTCTATTCCTGAATACGATAAATTTGGGAAAGAAATTTACAATCCACACACTTATAACTCTGTGGATTGTACGGTCAGATGCAAATAAACTTTACGTTAAAATCTCAATTGTAAGTCTGTATGGAATTATAGTAAATGCTCGACAAACTAGAGGTGACGATACATCCGGTACAGGAAGCTGTCTGCGTTTATCTGTAACGGAACGAGGCGGTTTTATCCGGGGAACAGTTTGAAATTGGAACGAGTTGTTTATTTATCACCTGTTCGTGCAACAGATTATAAATATGTAATTGCTATTTTAAAGATGTATGTAGGCGGCAGTTGCCTCCTATCGGCTGTGGACTGCAAACTCCTTTCCTTCTTAGATATTGAAAAAACATAACTTTGACCGGGAATCGAACCCCGAACCAACCACCAAAGCGACTATGACCTCTAAATCACGCGGGAGACAAACAAAATACTTGGTTATTTGTTCGCAACAACTGAAGCGAGTCTCGTTATTTTGGATTTATATGGAGAAACAAAAACGACTTGATGAACTTCGCTTTCATCTTTCATTTGTCACTTTTACTGAACGGACATTTTGAGTGTTTCGATAAAATCTTTATTTGTTCATTGCGAATTTTCTGCTTGTACATATTATGTATAAGCTAATCAATGCGGTTTAACTCGCGTTTAAATTCTACCCGCTTTAAATTTCCAATTTCTCATTTCCTATTTCCCACTTCCTACTCCCAATTTCAATTTCCTTCTTCAAATTTCTCATATCCCATTCCCACTTTCAATTTTTAATTTCCCACTATCCATTTCCAATTTCTAATTTCCCTTTACCCAGTCCCACTTTCAATTTCCAATTTCCCATTTCCCGTTTCCCGTTTCCCGTTTCCCGTTTCCCATTTCCCATATCCCATTTTCTATTTCCCACTTTCAATTTTCTTCAAGTTTCTCATTTCCCGTTCCCATTTCAATTTGCAATTTCCCATTTTCCACTTGCGACTTCCCACTTCCCACTTACCACTTCCGATTTCCCACTTCCGACATCCGACTCCCCACTTCCCACTTCCCACTAACTACTTCCCACTTCCCAATTCCCACTTCACACTTCCCACTTCCCACTTCCCACTCCTGGTTTTAATTCCACACTTCCCACATCCAAGTTCTAATTTCCCTTTTCCCATTCACACTTAATTTCCAATTTCCCATTTCCCATTCTTTCTTTCTTTTTTTTTCATTCATATCTTCCCACTTCCCACTTCCTACTTCCCACTTCCCACTTCCTATTTCCCATTTCCCATTACCATTTCCAATTTCCAATTTCCAATTTGCAATTTCCCATTTCCCATTTCCCATTTTCCACTTCCGACTTTTCTCTATCCACTTCCAATTTCCAATTACCCATTTCCGATTTCCCATTTCCCACTTCCCACTTCCCACTTCCC
>DWPV01004093.1:0-14088 GCA_018251915.1 Urbanus proteus proteus
ATAATTTGTCAATTTATCATAATAAGATTAATTATATATGACACGCAACCAAGGCTTCGAATCAATATTTATCAAAATATTAAACATGGAGTTGAATGTTTAATTTTTTATATTTAAGATATGGGTACATGTTTTTTTAATTTTATATAGAATATATTAGTTTAGCTCTTATTTCGTCGTGGAATTATGTAAAGCTGCTAAAACGTTATGGATTTACGAATTACATTTCGCGGAGTAGCAGGTTAGGTTGGCGGTCGGTTCGTTAATGTAGATGTCTGTGATTATCATCATAGAATCGTAACAATTATGTAGAATTTAGTAATGAGATGTGGAATTATTCAGGCTTAACATTCATGTAGATCGTGTAATCTCATGCAGTAAAAATAAGTCGTTTTATTATTTCGCCGCTCCTACGCAATACATTGTCATTGTAACGATTTGTTCTGCATCTTATCATGACCGTAACAGTTTGTTTTGAGTGCTTGTAAGTTAAAACGTTACACATTTTTGGTATTTAAGTAGTGTTTTAAACATTTTGATTACTAAGCGCCTTTTCGAAAAACATCAACACATTCTTTCTTGTTTCATGTGTAAAAAAGTTTGATACTTTATAGCTACATTTTATTAAAAATTATCATTATTAACAAGTACGGTAAATAAAATATATTTACGATATTAATGCGTTTTATCTTTCTGAAAGAGGTTTTTGCTACACTGCCTCAATTTCACTACATAGTATAAAACAAAGACGCTTTCCACTGTATTTTCCTATGTACTCATATGCTTAGACCTTTAAGACTACGTAACGGAGTTTGATGCGTTTAATAGATAGAGTGATTAAAGAGGAAGGCTTATATGTATAATTTAAGGCATGCGAAGCCGCGGACAAAAGCTAGTGAGTTGATAAAATACGATAACCACATATAATTTCATCGTTCATGATTAGTAACGTTTGTTCTAAAAGTTCTCCATGTGTAAGCTAGCCTTAAGGCACGATACTCGATTGGAAAGCGAGGTGTCGAAAGTGTATCGAACTAAATTGGCCGTGTTCTTTTAAATTTTTCATTAAGCTACCTGAACTAAAGTAGGTTGGACTGGTTCGATAACTTGTATTTGCACCGCATTTTATGTAAAACGAAAATCATACAGTACTTTAAGTAATTGTCCAAAATGTTTATTTCGGTCAAATTAAATAATAATTACAAAATAACGCACTTAAGTTCGTAATGCATGGTGGAAGATTTTGAAGCGATTAAGGAACTTTTGGATTTTATCATACCTCGTTACCATGTTAGGGTGAAACTTATCTGCAATGCTTGAAAGTTACGCTTTGTTGTTATTTTCAATTAAATATCGCTAAAGATCAGATAACGTTAATTAGTGGAATGAAATCATTTGTAATCATTTTTATGTCTTACCGCGACTTGCTGTGTTGTTTTTCTTCCGAATTCCATTTTAATATGAAAATGGGTCACGGAATGTGAAGTTAAAATAAAAAGCTCGATGATATCAGCAGATAAAGTACTATTTTAAGCAACTGTAGATTAGTAATTCAACTGTAGATTAGTTATAAAAAAATGTCAGGTAATAAATTTATCTATCTAGCTACGCCTGGATACAATAATAAAACTCTTAACTAGAGTTTTCTAAGGTTCAGTAATAAGAAGCCCGTGCTCACCAGTAGGTCATAAAAATAATTACAGCCAATCATTGGGTCGTTGATTCATAGTGTATCTTTTGGAGGCAACTAGTCAATAAGCCTTAAGGCAGAAATAGGTGTGGCAGTTATTGATAAGCGACACACTTAAAACTCAATCTATCATATATGACATCAAAACCCAATAGAACTTTTCTATAGTATGTAGTGACAGTGAGAGAGAAATTTAATTATCACTTCAATGTCCATAATGTGCTTTGTTAATTCCTTATTGACATACAGCAGAGTTAATAACTTGTAGAGTTGGCATTACGAAAATAGTGAGAGCCTCAACCACTAGCTGTAAGCATCTCGGATAGAGGGGGATAGATTTGATTGCTGTTATTGCTGTCACAATATTTTTATAAGTTACTTTCTTTCAATGAAACAATAAATTGGTTATCTCTATTGCCTACCTCTATCATTATTTTCTGTCATATTTTAGTGCTTAAAATCTGAGATGCTCAAACTTGTGTTCCGATCAGGTTATTCATTAAAAAAAAATTATAATTCATTTCATTTCTCCGATGTTTCTCCGATGCACATTTACCTTTACTATTCAATATTGGATTTAAACTCCTGCTTTTTATTTTTCTATTCACTAAACTTTCTTTCACTTCAACTAAATCACGATATACAATATATCGTATCTATCTTTCTATAGTCTGTGAACATTTGTCAAACTCAATAGAGTCAAACTGCCAATAATTATTAACTTTCACTATTTGCGCTCACCTACATATTGTATTGTTTGTAGATTTGCTAACAACGTCTCTAATATTCGACATTAGTGGATAAATATTCATGACAAGTATTAAGCTCTCGTTTGTTTAGACTTCTGTGCTATGTGGTTACGCTATTTGCGAACTTGTACAAATAACACCTCGGTTAGTGTTCACTGTGTGAAATATTAAAATTATGTTCATATACTACAGAAGCGGGGAGAATATTTTATGGATTGCTTCTTGAGGCATCAGACACTTCTCCTTCTGCCTTATATATTTGTTAAGTGGTTTGGTTTGAAGGGCGTTACAACTTAGTCCTCAGGGGCAATTGTGGCCATCATCAGGTAAGACTGACTTAAGTGAGGTGGACTACAAATGTGCCTGGACGGCAGTGGTCACTTAACATCAGGTGAACTCCATGCATATATCGCACTGATAGATGAAATAAGTTAAAACTCGGCCTCTCAATCGGGGGTTCCCGGTTTATCGTCCAGGCACCAATGATTTAACGAAGTCATGTGCGGGTTAGAAATCAATTACCACTTGTTTTAGTGGTGAAGGAAGAATCGTGAGGAAACCAGTACGGCTAAATATTCATAAAAGGTGTGTGAAGTCTACTAATTCACTCTTGGTCAGCGTGGTGTACAGTGGTCTTAAATACCTCTTACTCTGAGGACACCTGGGCCCAGCAGTCGAACAATAATGGTATAACAATGATGATGCGGTGCATGCTGGTTATATTCTTCGATATTTATAGACCACGAGTCAATTGTCCTTGTCTAGGCGACACGTGAAAGTAGATTATTCATAATGCATTTATTAAAGAAATGACTGCCATCGTTTATTTATGAAAATAATTAATTGCCATCCATAATTAATGGTTTGTACATAACCTAACGGAATGCTGTACAAAAAATTGGGGCTCCATTCGAGGTCATGTTTGCTGAGTCAGTCCGACTGTCTTCAAGCAGCAAGCATTTGGACATAAAATTCTAATTTACAGACATCCTTTTAATAAACGCCTTAAACTCCATAACAGTCCTGTCAGTACACAAAAGGCCGACCCATCAAGGTTTTTATGCAGTTTTTATTTCGAAGCGCTGAAATTTGATCTCTGATTGCATCTTCTGACACACATTGGCAGACATTGACCAGGTGACCCACATGCGCCACCTCGATTACTTCAGGACTTGTCTGTGTGAATCATTATGTATGTATAGTGTATACAAATCTATTATTAGTACAAAACAAGATTCATTCATGTTTGAGCGAATAAATATTGAACATCGCTTTCTACACTCATAGATACAGAGGCGAGTACACAAACATAGACCGAGAACGTAAATCAATCATAATGTAATACTTTTCTGGTTGGGATCGAACTTGGAACACTGAGACGGAGACGCCTTCGGAGACGTATTCGTTTTTTTCTTTTGAGTTATGATTGTTCATATTTTTTATTTGCACTTTTCAATAAAAAATCAACTTTTGAAACATTTATATGCTTAACTATCTCCACTCAAGAGACTTATAACACCCATTATGTTCTTAAAGATTATCTTTGTTGATTAATCTTTTGTTACTAATTTATTAGAAAAATATGTTCAGTGTTTTAGTGGATGTGGTAAATACGTCGATATAATATAAGTAGAAATTACTGCCATATTTGTCAGGTGGTATAACGAGTACCTATGGTTCGATAGAGAAGATACCACCGCCATACCTATTTCTAACATGAGCAGTTCTTGTGTTTCGTCGAAAAGGCGTGGTTGCTAGTTAACTTACTAGAGGCAATGATCTAAGATCCGCAGAGGAGAGGAGTAGCAAGGCATCAGTGATAGACTTCAGATAAAATCTCAAATTCTATATGTAATTGGTTACGAATGTTTATGGGCGACAGTGCACGACCATGTCCATCTAATAGTAAGTAGCCACTGCTCGATTAATTTCTTCGAAATAAACTCACTCAAAAATACAATGTGTGGCAGTGATGAGATGGTCCCGAGCGACGACAGTGGCGCCGCAGATGAGGTTGCCGTCCCGCTTGACGGCCGCCAGCCACGGGAACTCTCCAGGAGAGACCGCCCCGCCTCCGACGACACGTCCCTTGCGAATAACTCCGCATGCTGTTGATAAAAAGATTAAGTTATAGACCAGGCACATTTAAAAGGTAGAACTATGCGTGGTTTGGTCCTGGAAGCATCATTGTCGTACATCAGTTTGGTTGATTTTTTTGAAATACCAGTGTTAAGCGCTGCTGTATACTGGTTTTTAAGACAAGGGAGGAAGGTCAGAAGAGATAAATAATATCCCGTCATCCATCAGCATAAACATTATGAATGACAAGGAAAAGTAACGTAACAAAGGATTACCTCTGATTACATCGCGTAGGTTAACAACTTAACATCATGTGAAATGCGTATGCAGTTAGTTACTGTTGACTTGCAAAAAATTAACAATAAAAGTATTAGTTTTTTTTTTGTCTTTATTACATTAGTAGAAAAACTAAATGTTGTCGTGAGACAGTAATTTGTGATAAGACAAAAGATGATGGTTTTTCATTAGCGTATCAAAAAGGGTTTTTTCGAACAAAAATGAAACTGCCTATTTAAACTAGGTTAAGTTATGATTGCCTGTCGATAACGAAGAAGAGCAGAGTTATCTATTGTAGTTATTTACAAGGACGTTCACAGATTGCCTGCTAATAACTTGGCTGGTAGAGTCGACAAAATCATTGTCAGATAATAATATTTGTAAATAAATAATTATTAATTATACTATGAATCTATTAAATTATTGAAGCAAAAAATCTTAAAAAATCATACATCTATTACTTAGAATTAAAGTATTTGTACTATTTTCGCCTTTAAATTTTATATCGCCCTTACCGTACTCTTCAGTTTGGAAAATAACATCTTAGAGTTGATGTTTGAGGCACCCAATTTTAATAAATTAATAAAAAATCTTAAAAAAAAGTTATCAAAAGACATGTGCAATGTCACATAAATGCAACTATGGGAGATGATACAAAGTACTGTAAAATTTATATGACGTGAATTTACGGATGACTTCTTAATAATTACTCAACGGAGTCAACGGTAGTATCGAACGCTGTCATATATCCGGCGCACTTAACACACTTGTGAAGAATGTTTCATAAGATTTATGGTTACAAGTCGTGTAATTGTTTCGTTTAATTGTACTTACTTACTTACTCCGTTGGCGCTGTGACCCAAAGTGAGTCTTGGCCTCCAACACGAGAGCTCGCCACTTGTCTCTGATTTGCGCAGTCTCAAGCCAGTTAGAGATTTTAAGTTCACGCAAATCAGCTTCGACCCTATCTGCCCAGCGGTATTTTGGGCGACCGACCGGGCGTCGACCATTGGGTCGCCCCAAGAAGGCTCTCTATTTTTCGTTTAATTGTACGTATCGAAATTTACATGGGAACTGTTACTTAACACCTTACGTGTTTTTAATATACGAGGTATTATAATATTAAAATAAAGGTAAATTGAACTTTAGACGACCCGCGTGACGCAGCGCTCTTCATAGCGATCTGACGCGCAATTGGTACCGGATTCGAGCCCGGCTAGATAGATATAGAACATATAAATTCATCATAATTTAGATTTCTGATCTGGGTCTGGCACGATGGAACCATGGCGCAGTTTAAGTTTGATATCCTACAGCATCACTCATTTATCTTATCAGTGCAACTAGGTATTCGTAGTCTTATTCATTGCCTACAATTTATTGACGACCCCCGTGGCGGAGCGGTTACCATACCGGTCTGACGCGCAGTGGGTCCCGTGTTCGATTCTCGGCTAGACAGATATCTAAGTGATCAGTTTAGATTTCTGTTCTGGGTCTGGGTGTTAGTATTCTTCTTTGTGTGTCCATGGCACCCACAACAATCGACACGAAATCCTACTGTGGGGCTATGTGTGTAGAAAGCGTCTTTATTTCTGAAAATTCCTGTGAACTAATTATAGCCTAAATATTTTGAAAGAAGTAAGAGTACAGTTAAATGGATTGACCAAAATGTTCATCGTATTTATTACCTTCGATACAAAATGTTTGTAAGTATGTTAATCTCTGCTGCTAAAGCTGAAGGCGTTTACATTCACGTTAAGAAAATACTTACCTGAGTATTAAACGCCTTCAGATTTTACTGACTTCCTTAATAATATAATCGTATACATATTCGAGTAATCGTGCATTAATTGTACGGTTTGTATATTAGGATCCAAGTTCAGATACTCCGCCACACTGCTGTGTTCTGATCTGAAGGGTGTGGGTAGGGAGATATACTTATCCGAGGCATTCCAGCTCAGTCCTCAGGGGTTAACGCATCTGTGGTCAACCTCAGGTGACCTTGATCTCATATGGGGTTTATTACTGATGTCCATGGGTGGCAATTGCCACTTACCAGCAGGTGGACTGCATGCTCGTTTGCTACTTCGATCATATATAAAAAAAAACATAAGTATCTGACAAAGTCTGAGTCATACAGTTATTTATGATGAGTGGTGATCGACCATGCAGTCCACGAGCTGTTAAGTGGTAATTGCCATCCATGGACATCTATATCAACCACCGATAAGATTAGTTTTACCTAAAAGTCACATATGCATTGCCACCTTTCCACTTCCGAGGACTGCTTAAGTTTGAACGCTTCCGTCATATTTTAGATAAAATGGGGTATAAGTTATAAAAATCTGCTGTCAAACTTTTGTACTAAAAGTTATAAAATATGTCTTAAAAACTGTGACAAATAAAACCAGAAGGCGTTTAATATACTGCGCCCTACTGACACTCTTGATAACAAATCCAAATAAAAACTGTTATCCGTAAGTTTGAAGTCGATTAAAGTTATATCGATTCTGATAAAGGATTTTTATTGAAGGATTAAGTAGCGACATCAATTATTTATATTATATCTAATACTAGCCTTTACCCTTTAGGCTTCGCACGCATTAAATTGCATATCAACCTCCCTCATGAATGACTCTATCTATTAAAAAATACATACGGACAGACAGCGGAAAGCGACTTTGTTTTATATTATGTAGTGAAATGCTTTTTATAAAAGCGTTACAGAAATTTCATTTTAAGTGTGAAATAATTAAACAAACATCAACGAATAATATACATCTTAACATTTTTAAATAATACTTAGGTAAACAATTACTGTTTGAGAAATAATAAGGGTGCATACCGTTTGATCTACATTTGAAGTTATTTTACCTCAAGATTGGCAAGGCATCTATGATCAGCTTCAGGTCACAGGCACCCATGGATCGCACTATCCACTTATCATCAGGTGGATGGAGGACTCGTTTGCTACTTCGAAGTTAGTTTTTTTAAATGTTACCTCGCATATTACTTCGTGTTAGTTAGCGTTATTATCTGGATGGTCGGTTCTTCCATTGCATAAAAAGCATTCGCAGCGTAAGGCCAATTTTTAATTAAATAAACTTTGGTGCTTTCAAAATTATAATTAGAATAATGACCATAAAAATTAATATTCATATGTGAAAGTCATTATTTTCTCCACTACACTTAAGTATGATATAATGTCATCTTTCATCAGCATTATATAACCGTGTACAAAAATTATACAATTAACAAAAAAAAAAATCAAAAGTCACATGTAGGTAGATATATAGTTAGTATACTACGTGACTGTTTATTATTTTGACATTCTGTTATGTTTACATTTTTATCATTTGCATACTGTTGAGGAAAAATATAATGTATGCATACTATTACGTTATTGCGGATAAGCTTTGTATTTTCAATTAAGTCAAGTACGACACTCTAAAACACTCCACACTAAGTAGGACACGGAGTGACATAAGGCGTGGGGCGGAAATCGAAGATGCGTCTATTCGAGTGTTATTAGAAATCAAACGAATGTCCACTTATGCACCACTAAAGTCTAGCCGTTGCTCTCAAATGTGAAAGCCTTTATTATATACATACTATATTAAGAAATACATAAAAATTACAACGTTTTTTAGGTTGATTACGCGCTATTTTGCCGACCCTACACAAAGAGCATTCCTAGAAGTTACGAAACTTAGTTAACGATTCAGTTAAAACTCACTACGAATTACACTATCCATGATTAAAACGATAGTAAAATATCACTATAAATTATTTTGAACGATAAAAGCATTTCACTTTCTAACACTTTTACGTTCGACGAGATTTAAATTTAACGCTTGTCGACCTTAATTTCGAATAGTAACGCTCGAATTTTTGCTCCTTAAATTTCCGAAACACTTTCGACATCACTTAAATAAAGCACGAAAAAAATCACAATACGTAAACAAAAATAGAGCGGTTCATCCACTCATAGAACACCACACGTAAATGCGTACGACAAAAGTCCGGATGTTGACACAACAATATTCAATAACACTCACTGCAGGGTGTGCAGGCGCGGGCGGCCGCAAGCACAGCTAGGAGACACAAGGCACGAAACATGTCTGTCGGAGTCACAGGCCACTCTGGAGGCAGGGGGAGACGCCGACCCACCTATTATAGGCCGCGGGCGGCGCCTCCGATAAGGCCTCGGGGCCAGGGTGATCGGACCAGGCCAAGTTCACGGATACGCGGCGACTGCACGAGTGACACTGGTAGGAGCGCTGCGTCACCCCACTGCTCTCACGCTGGGGATTGTGGGAGGCTCGGTGGAAGGATTAGACGCTGACCTTGATGACTATTCAATGACTGATAATCGATGCCATCACTCACATCATTAGTCTATTATCTTCGCAATAGGGAAAGTAATTTAATTGGACGACCGTTTTCTTTTTGGCGCGTAATATTTGCGAATTGCGATCAATGTTTATTGCTGCGTGGAGGCTCTTTTGTTGAGGACAATGTTATTTGTCGAAATTTTACAGCGTGTTAACGTCATAAACGAGTCATTCATCAACATATCGCCTTTTAACTCCATCGGACAATCTATGGCGCTGTATAAAAATAAACATCACAAAAAGCTGGCCATTCATGAACGGCCTGTAATGCATACGGGAATAACGGAATCGAAACACCTTGCGACAAGTTTTGCATGACTCCTCTCTCTTAGCTCTTTTTGGCACAATTAAGTAGTGATACGCCCTTATTTGGTAGTTGTAAAGAAAATTCAGCATTCGATTCTGTGATACTCGATTCAGAGATACTCGAATATTGAATTAAAAGAAATGCTCTATTTGGTCCGCTGATTAATTAAGAAATTCTTCGCATTCCTTAAACGCTTCCGTTTATGCAAATCCTTCCGTTTCTGTAAAATTCAAAATCGAGTTGGGTTTTCGATTTAAATTTGAAATATTGCCGTAATTAGGTACAAGGCCGAAAGTGAAGTTTGCAAAAAAAGGTGATTTGTTATTAAAAGAAGAGTGACCCACATTTGATTCTAAGTAAAAAGTAGGCGGCGAATGGCGTCGAGTTGTTTATAGAACTGTCTCAACTAATCCATTCTTATTAATTTACACATAATGAAAAACGTGTTCAACATTATGTTAAACATAAAAATCAGGTTTCTAAATCAGGGGTTTGTCCAGAAACTACTTAAAATTCAGAATACGCTGGAAAGTACAAATTTTGTTGCTTTTACACTTAGATTTCGAATAATATATCGAATCCTATTAAAATCTGACTGCTCATTTGTTTATTCTCTTTTGTGTTACTTATTTTTAGAAATATATTTATTTGAGTAATATTTTTTTAAATATCATATCAGGGTGTGTTGACTTCGTTAACCGTCCGTTTTGATTATCAAATCTTAGTCTTTAGGGTAGCTATAGGATATAATTAATCCTCTATGGGGATTGATTATTTATTATGGACTACAATAAATCCTCATATTAAAATGTACTAAGGCTGGTTATCCTTGATTATTTGTTATTAATGAGACTATAGGTACCTACTTATGCTTTAGATTAGTTACGATAGGTACCTAATTTTTCAGAGAGATTTGCCAGATTCGAATACTTCATATTGGTTATCACAAGAAATAGGTTTATAGAGATACCGCAACTGCAGATCGTGCAACCTTAGAAAATCTTTAGAGTACCCTGAAAACTGCAGACTTTTTATCGGCCAATAGTTGGGTCGTTTTCTTAATCAGTATGGAGAGCTATGCATATGCGCACATTACAGCAATTTAGTATCGACCGATAAATCCATACCCCTCCATACAGATTAAGAAATTGACCCAACTATCGGCCGATAGTCTGCCGTTTTATCGTATACTTTTAGTGCGCTGCTTTTAAAACATATTTCACTACCGCGTCGTAGTAGCTGTGTTAAATTTAGCGAAAATTAGCATGCTAAAGTGCCATTAAGACAAGCGTATTCTAGTCGTCCATCACTGGCTTGCACAAAAACATATCCTCTGTTAAGCTTTATTACGCAACTTGTATGTAATTTCACCCGCTGCCGGATGGACCGCGCGGTTCACTTTAATTTTTTTATATTTGGACAATCTTGCCCAACACTTTACGTAATTCCAGGACTAAAGCGTTTCCATTCAAAGTTTTGCAATTCCGATATTTCGTTACACAGTTTGCGTTGTACTGACCTACCATAAAAAGTTTAAAAAGCCGAACCGTTCTCAGATGCGAATCTGGGGTCGGATATGGCGTACGAATCACCATTATCTTTCGAATCAAAGAGAAAGTACACATGCTCTAATTTTTTGGACATTTCGTGGTGGTTTTATTGTAAGTAGAACATAAAAGTTAGTCTTTTACTATAGTAACTTGTAAGTGGGTAATGAAAAAAATGCGAATGTATCCTAATTTTTGGATATCGGTTATTGCGTCATAAGTGTTCGATTTGGCGTCATTCTACTTTCTTAATTATTTGTAATGTCCACTATGATATACGACGATGTGTTTCTGATTTACGGAATGTGGCCGGCGTGTTTAATGTGAAAATTCCGTTCTTCTGATCGCGATTTATCGTCGTTGCTCTTGTATTGAATGTCGAACAAAGTACTCAGCATTTTAAGTGCAGTGCTCAGATAAATAAAATAGGTAGATTACACCGCCTTGTATTTGAGTGAAGCAAAAAACCCACGCTACTTTGATGTAATTATATGCACACACTTACACAAAACTAGCGTAGTTTCATGTTACTGACATTGTTTATTTACCCTCACATAATCACTTTTAAAACCCGACTATTTTAAAAATGGCTTCATTTTTTTGTTAGGAATGATAGATCTGTCTACTTTATTTATCTGAGGTGCAGTAAGACTTCGTTGTCCGGTACTGGTCAGTTACTTTTCGAAGCGTTGTTCAAGTGCAACTCAGTTGTGTTTTTATAAATACCTTATCATTGTCAGCAGGTACTTTTCGAAGCGTTTTTAAAGAGAGCGCATATTAGTTGTGTTTTTATAAACACTTTATAAATTTAAATACTTGATATGCTTATATTCAAACGAATAATACCTACTTGTGAAAGTGCAATCGGCATAGTTAACGATTTTATTTAATATATCTGCATATCTGTATTTCCGTAAAAAAATCTAAAATGACTATTTCGCATATAATTGTTTTATTTAGATGATGTAAAGATGTATAGTTATTTATGTTCTTTCTAATTTCCTATTAAATTCTCAAGAATAGTACCAATCTATGTCTTATAGTTGGTGATAAGGTACCTTAACTACCTATCTTTCTTACTACGTACCTATCTTTTTCTACAAAAGTTGCTGACAACTGACAAGCTAAATAAGTTATAACAGATATAGCACACGTATGTTTATACAACATACATATTTCTCTATTTGTTTAACGTAAAATTCTTTTTAATTATCATTTCAGCTAACATACAAGGAAATAAGTATTCGTCACTACCAATAATGTATGTATAGTGTATAAGGTCAAGAATTGGCCAACTGAACTGCGATCGAAATTGAGAATTATGTTATTGATTTATGTCACTCTTCATTCGCTTCAAGAACGATGAACAATCAATCATCCGAACGAGCCGTCAGAAAGGAAACTTTCATCTGATGAGATCTTTAATCAACGTAGCCTATATTTTAAACCTTTTAAGACAGGGTTCTCAAACTGGGGTATGTGTCCTTTGTATATCTTAGAAGGTACAAGTTAAAAACATCGGTGACTGGCGATGTTGCAGGTGCGAGTAAATCAAACTTTGAAGAAATTATTTATTTCGCGACAAAATACAAGCCCACACATCATATTAACTTATAACACATACAATTAGTTAGCGAAGTGGTAGGAATATAGCAAAAATTCTCCAATTCATCATAGGACATCATATCACATGGCCAGTAGTGCAATAGGAATGTTTTGATGTTCAAAATGATTTGTTTATTTGTTTTTTATGTCTGTTTTCTTTTAAAAATACGTTATAATACTGGAAAGAGCCAGTCAAAGAGGGTCGCCGTTGCTTTGAAAATTGAATGGGGGACATAGGGGTACATAAATTTGAGAAGCTATTTTAAGGTCGCTACATTTCTCCGTAGCTATTGATTGCCAGCAAAGGTCGCAGGTTTCCGATGCACGATGATTCAACACCATTGGCCTTGCGTGGTGGGTGTGTGCTGGAAAGAGCTGGGACCGTGGCAAGTGTGCCAAGGCGTTGCCCGTATGCTGATAACGCTGGAACCTTTTTTGAGACGTTACTACGTGTTTTAGCTGACGCGAGTTCGATGCGAGTTTGCTTCGAGTTGTAGTGTTGATGTGTTTGTGCGATTTGATGTAAATATGTATGTTAGTAAATGTTGCCGGTTATTTTGCATTTGTATGAGTATTCTTCTTTTCATTTAGATAGACAGAACTAATCTATATTAGGTAGTTAATTAACATAATTAATACCCATTGTAAACGTTCTGTTAAGTATAGATAACTATATAAAACGTGTCAAAAAGTTGAAGAAAATAGGTGATTACACTTAAACTTAATATTATTGTCTATTAAATTAAATAGGAATCCTGCGGCTTCGTACGTGCAGTACCTATCTACAATAAACATAAGTCTCTAAATTGCACCCGTGCGAAACCGGGCGGGTCACTATAGTATTTATACATATAAAACATGCTCTTAATATTTTATGTTAATGAAAACCGAATAAAAATCCGATCGATCTTTCAACTTTCTTTACAGCGTAAACTGTATGGTCTGATGTAGCTCCAGCTCCACATGTTCTTAGAGTAAGATGACATTGTAGGTACATGAAATATTTATTTAAAAGATGTGTGTTATGGAGTTTCTTGCGCCGCTTCTTCTTCATAACTAAACACCGTCCGAAGTATTTTTAGAGAAAAAATAGTATTATTGACGTTCAAAAAGATTTTTTGTAAATAATCTACTTTGAATAAAATATTTTTGATTTGATTTGATTACAGATGACAGGAACCGTTATATATACGTATATTTATATACATATTTTGAGGAATAGGAAATAATTCGATTCGAAGATTCTCGTAGGTATTATTATAAATTATAAAAGAATAAGTACCTACTACTTCAGTATTGTACATATTTTAAGTCTCAACCCTTGGCCCAAATATTATTTATGCACCATTTCACCATTGAAGAAAATCCTATAGTAATTTTTGAGCACTTAGTAATATAAAATCTAAAGCTAAAGACCTAAATCCGACATTTAACGGCTATA
>DWPV01004094.1:0-14088 GCA_018251915.1 Urbanus proteus proteus
ATTTAGATTTCTGTTCTGGGTCTGGGTGTTTGTATATTCGTGTATGTGTCCATGGTACCCACGACCCCACGAATATAGAAAGCGTTTTATGAAAGCGCCATTAGGCTAAAAAACTTATTAATCTTATCATTAATAAATCATTTCAGATGTGTGTACGGACTTCTGCGACAACGGCGGCGAGTGCGTGAAGGACGCTCGCGGGGAGCCTTCTTGCCGCTGCACCGGATCTTTCACGGGCAGACATTGCCGTGACAAGAGCGAGTTCGCGTACATCGCCAGCGGGGTCGCCGGTGGTGTCATCTTCATCATCTTCCTCGTGCTCCTCGTATGGATGATCTGCGCTAGGTTTGTTAATAACAATTTTCAACCAACGTGAAAACTGCGACAACGGCAGCGAGTGCGTGAAATACGCTCGCGGGGAGTCATCTTGCCGCTGCACCGGCAGACACATTACGTTTAATGAGAAATTTTGTGAAAGAATTCTAAATTCCACTCTATATCAGAATTAACGTATCTATTACATAGGTAGTAAAGACATTCCATTCAAAATTTGCATGGACGCAACACGACGGTAAGGGAAAGATGTTAAGTTAAGGTGAAGTTTTTTTACACTTGATAAATAATTAAATACTGGAATTAAAGTAGAAAAAATAAGTAATCTATCAATAGGATAATTACAACTTTGCGATTAAAAAAACTCTAGTTATTACTCTAACTGTAAAGAAACGTTCTTTCAACTATTTTCAAAAGGATCGTATTTTTCTCGACCAATGCAGCTGCGGTTCATTGAAACAGATTAATGGCGCATTCCCAACCGTACTGTATGCTGCGGGTAGCTTTCATTAACTAATTCTTCCCGTTCAAATAAAGTTCGTTGGTTAATAGAACATGGAAAATCATGAATGAGAAAATGTAGCTTTAATATCGAAAAGCTTAGAAATAAAAGGAATATACCTTCAAAGCACTGATACTATAATACAGAGAAAAGGTCAAATTATCATAAATAGCAAAATATTTTTCCTTTCAAGTCAAGTCAAAGCCTGTATGTATACTATTCATATAATTACAAACACTGATGATATTAATTTATTACATTCAATGTAGCTAACTCCACCACATATTAAATTGAGCCAATTTAACCTAATTGGGTATGAAACCTATTCATCGTCATTATATTGCTTAGTTTGTCATTATGAATAGAGGTAATTAGTATAGTTAAGATCTTGTCTTACATTATTTTAGAACTTACATAACAGACTACGTTTTCTAATTATCCTGTGCTATATCTGTCGCTCACTTTCTCTTTGCTAGTAACTATTAAGTTATCTCATGTTACAAATATGTATATTAATAAAAAATTGTAATATGAGATTTTAAAAATACATTTCTCCACAGGTCGACAAAGAAGAAGGAACCAAAGAAGACACTAACGCCAGCTATCGACCAAAACGGATCTCAAGTGAACTTCTACTACGGAGCGCATACGCCTTACGCGGAATCTATCGCTCCGTCGCATCACTCCACATACGCGCATTACTATGACGACGAGGAAGACGGCTGGGAGATGCCGAACTTCTACAACGAAACATATATGAAAGAGAGTTTACATAACGGTATGAATGGAAAGATGAACAGCTTAGCGCGGTCGAACGCAAGCATATACGGGACGAAAGAAGACCTCTATGACAGATTAAAGAGACACGCATACCCGGGTAAGAAAGGTCAGTAGTTCGCAGCACTTAGTTAGTGCGCACTTTTCTATTCCGATCCGCAACTTTTCATCATGCTGTTTTAACGATTGCATGCATGGGGCATTGTTATTGCATTGAATAGATTGGACCAAACGATTGATTGTAGTACCACGTTTTTGAAAATGTAACAACATTGTTATTTTAATTTTACAAGAATCATCTGCAAGATTATTGGAACGGTGTGTTTAGTTCGACATTTTTGTTTTTCTACTTTCTTTGACAAGATTTACTCGTAAGTCTAGTACTAATAAGGAATTTTAAAAATCGATTATTTTTCGTATTTTCTAAAATCAAGTAGAAATATCTCGTATATTATCAAGTACTTCATAAAGTATTCAATATCTGATACACTAGGAGTATCTCCAATATACCCCAATGTACTCTCCAATATAGTTCGGTGCATATACTTGTTTAGTGGTTTCAGTTAGTTTACGGATTAGGGACAAACTATCGAAAGTTTTTGAACCGCCTTAAGGCTAACACGGTTTAACGATTATTACGTAATGACAATCCCGGGATTAATACAGCAGAATTTAGTAGAGAAATATTTATAAGTATCTATATAATGTACGCTTGTACAAATGTAGATTATATAAACATAAAGAATAAGCGAATTCATAGCTACGAAGATATTGCTAAGACTGTTACTAATTATGTACATTTGCTCGTTTGGTCTAAATGCGCCCTCATAAAAGTATTTTATTGCTTCGCTAACTACACTATACTTTTGCCTTAGCTTGTAAATATACGCCTACTAAGACGGCCCAAAGGAACACTTATTTATTTATTAAAAATAAATGAGTTTTGCTAAGGGAGCGTTTACCTAGGAAACTCTGAATTATGAAACATAATAAAACAAAAGAATTTACCAATAAATATATTTAATTATGTTTGTCATTTGTTTTTTATGTATTGACTTGATTTAACGTAAACTTTGCTGTCTATTTCTCACGGAATCATAAAGTTTGTAAATTGACTTACTGTTATCCATTACTGATAACTTACAAAGAAGAATCTAAGTCCACGATTTATTTGTGTCTTACTACGCACTAAACAATGCTTATAAGACGTTTCCTTTGAGTAAGACTTAAAAAAGTCGCAACTATAGTTCGTAATACAATTTCCAGGCATTAATTTATTGTGATGTCTTGTGCCAAGATAAACATATTATTATGTTTATCATACGATAATCGCTTACTCCGCCTGAATAAATAGCATGGTTCTTATTATAATACCGCAATACACTAACAATATAAAGCGATTTGCACACGTAACCACGCAAAAATAAGCATAATATTTTGCATCGGTGCTTCTGCATTAAATTCCGTAGATTAGATGAGAACCGAAGGATTGTACATTATCGACTCAGACAAAAAAATAAACAAAGCCTTGATAAACATTTCATTGAAGCAAAATTTATAAATTTCTTTATGATTTTTTATTATACAAAATCCTTACAACTGCGTGATTCTTTTATGCACTAAATACTTTTTATAGAATTTTGTACGCTTCAATATTTGATTTAAGAGGCTTTATATTTTTGTCTGAAAATACATAAAGAGTAATCAAACATAGCTGATAAATACTTTAAGCGTAATAGCGTATAGCAATTATATTACATTTCAATACATACATTATTTCTTCGGTATTCTCTATCACTGTATTCTTATCAGAAAAGCAATACTTACTTATTGGACTTATTCTATAAAATGCTTGAATTGCGTTATAAAAAGCACGATCTGTAGAAAATCACGTAGAATGTAGTTCCTTACTGTAGTTCTGTTCTTTGAAAAATTGCAAAGTATCAAATTGAATACATAGTAAATTATTTTGTGTGGAAACGTGTGTGAGTCGCCTAAGTAAATGATACAATGCTCATACACATTTCTCATTTTCAGATAAGAGTGACAGCGACAGTGAAGGTCAGTAAATATTAATAAAGTAATGGAGGACTGCGTTTTGTCGTATTCTGGTCAAACTTACATAATACTTAATCGTATTAGTTTCAATTATCGGTAATTTATGTACCGGGACTTTAATAGTCATAAATGTAATGTCTACTCTATTTATTTGGGGTATAATTAAGTTTACTAAACGCTTCGCTACTATACAACTGTACCTATATAATCTTTAGCAGTATAATTATGACGGATACAGAATTATTATTAATATAAAAGATATCTGTATAACATATTTTTCAAACACAATAAATATTAATATTCCTAACATAACTTTCGAAGCTACTTACGAAAGCCTACCAGCTGCAAACAAATTAATACAATTTAACAATGCATGTTCATTTCTGTATCACGGTAAATAGATATTATTAGTAACATTATACATTATATATAAAGCTGTATGTTTTGAACTTGAAGATTCCTGATAACAGAAATCATTATTTAAATAGAGTAGACAACAAAGGCAAGTTGCATCACTCAATTACCGAGGAAAAATATTATTTGTAGAATTGTGTACTCTACTAGCTTTATAATTAGGTTTAATTGTAAAGAATGTGTATTAACACACTCACTGTTTAATAGTTACAGCCCCACCAAATATATTTTTGTCACAAAATAACTACATTGACGCAATAGGTAACTAATTACATATCATTATTAATATTGTTATAACAAAACAGTGAATGTGTTGATGTTCTGAATTTGTAATCAACGAACAAAATGCTCAAATAAGTATTTTATTAGGCGTATACTGCCATAACAAAAGCAGGGCTTTTAAAAATGTATTTGTAGTGAAAAACATTCCAACATCATTCCAATTTTTTTCGATAAATATAATGTAAATATATTTTTATTAAATTGTTTGTATATTTATAATAGACCTCAGATATTCACGGTGTTAGTTTTAATGATTTATTGAATTATTAATTAATTGAAATATAGTAGGTGTAATTATTAAATACCTACAATACGTTAGGTGGTTATACATATGAAATCACTAATAATAATGTATATGTTGATATTTTTATAAGTCAACTGTTTATGTTTTGTATTATAAACTGGACTGTATTTTACAAGTGAATGTGTGGATGTATATTAGTGGATTGTATTGTATAGAATGTTTTATATTATTGCGAGAATAAATAGATGAATAATGTAATGTATAAATACTTTACAGTACGAGAGACGAAGTTGTTTATATTTTAGATGAATCTACGTGTAAGGTGACGATTAACTTGTACTTACTGAATTTATTAGTCCCCATATAGTTCGGTACTGCCGTCCAAATGTAACAATACTCATCTCCGTGAGTGGTTTGTATTCCATCACAATTTATTACCACATTAGTGATTACGTTAACAGTACTATTTTTTACAAAAAATAAATTTTAATATGTATTTAATAGTTTTTTTTATTTCCCCCTGTATTCGGTTCAATTAAAATCATCTATATCGTTTAAAATAAGCAAATGGGATGTATATGATATTATATAAAAAAAATGGATTTCTATTAGTGCTATATTTATTTCCGCATATCCATGTGTCCAACATAAAAATAATGCGGAAATCAGTATTCACGAATATCACACTAAATCTAACCGACAAACAAACTATATAACAAAATTACTTTTATATTAGAAAATGTAACTAGTGATTCAAAACTATTTAACGTTCATCTTCATACGTTCAGGTGAATAAAAATGTGTTAAAAATGTTCCTTTAAGGACGTTCTTTTTTTTTTTCAAAATACCTTAAAATTTTCTATCCATCATCTTAGTCTATCCCATCGTTTCCAAAATTACGATACAAATATACACACAGGCAAAAGAACGTATGTATTTATAAATCATTTTCATGTTCTACTTTCCATTTCGAACGAACACGTGAGTTCAAAAGATATTCGTATATCATACGCAGACACTTTTTAATTATATATATGCATGTACAGGTGGCTATTCTCTTCTACTCGAAGTTACATAGTAGATAATATGTCATACATAGATAAGAGCGACACTTGACATCCTCTCGCATGACACACCCTCAGGGAAAACGATGCTCGACAAGCACTCTAGGCTTAAGAGGTAATATATTATCATTGTTTAGCTTATACAATTATATTATTACACAAATAACTTTTGTTTTCACAGTTATCTACGATTTTGTAAATTATTTGATTAATCAAATCATTATGTTTTTATTTTATCTAATTTCTGGTAACAATAAAAGTAGGTTAAAAAAGAGAAATAAATTTTATAAAAATATAAATTACAGACATGGTGCCTACTTATCTATAAAAAATAGTTATACTGGAAGTACTGAAACACATTTTAAAATTTTACTTTAAAAAAAAGGGTATTTTTAACTTTCTAAAAGGAGGAGGTTGTATGTTCGGATGTACCTATGTATGTTTCTTTTGTTCATTTTTAAAAACGGATTAAGTAATCAATAGTAATAGACGCATGTTTAAGCTTCAATTTATCTCAATACAAATTACACAATTTAATTAACGTGCTTTTCATAGAATTCTCTCATATATCTAACCAGAGCTTGAACATCTTCTAAAGTGATCGCGTTGTACATTGATGCTCGGATACCACCAACGTTTCTGAAATAGATTAATAATAATAATAAAATATTAGGAATCAGCTACAGAATATATTACTATCCTACGGAACCTTACTAAGTAAACAATTTAAAATTATAGTTGGACATTCGACTTAATGTAAGATTATTGGCTGCATCTACTTTTTGTATTCCACTGCTGGGTCGCACAGCCCTGTCTCCACAAGTGGTTGAAGCCCAAAGCGAAGTCCGCTACAATACTCCAACGCATATTAGTGGAATAATCATTGCTTCCATATAACTAAGCATAAATACAGAAGCAACCCTATGTAAAGCGTTACATTACAGCAGTCTATCCCAAAGTAGGTGATAACGCCCTGTGGGCGCTGGAGGTCTAATGTAGAGCGGTAAGGTGCTCAGAGAAATTGAGAGACGCTGATGTCCATGGGCGGCAATGGCCACTTACCATCAGATGGGCTTCATGCTCATTTGCTATTGACATAACATAAAAGAAAAGAGAGCAAAATAATAACTGATTTTCAAAGTGGGCGTTAGACGAAAATGTTTGTGAACCTTTGCACTAAATGGTGGCAAGACTCGATGCTAAAAATTATTTCATAATGTTGGTATTTCGTATCCATACCTGTGTCCTCTAAGCTGAATTAGTCCCACAGCTTCAGCTCCGGTCAAGAAATCCTCCTCAAGCGCATCATTGCCAGTGGGTGACCCAATCCTGAACGGTATGTTCATCTTACTCCTCACATTCTTTGCCACTGGAGCGTAGTAAAAGCCATTTGATTGGTCAATGACGTCATAAACCATGGACGATTTCTTAGAGGCAAGCTCAGCCATTTTGTCCAAGCCTCCTTGCCTTTCAACCCATTGAAGAACTCTACCCATGTTATAGATTCTGGAATAGAGAAGAATGGCATTTTTTCTATAATGTCTGAGTAGCATTCGATCATGCAGTCCAGGATCTAATATTTTTAAAAATAATATATGAAAATTTATTATCTTTTGTAAATTACACATACGCGAACATGGGTGGCGTGTTAAGTATGGAGTCCATTCTGACATTAGTCGTCCAATTGAAAATTGCGGGACATATAGGCAGAGCGCTGTTCAGCAAGTCTTCTCTCACGATGACCAACGCCAATCCTGCAGTCCCAATGTTCTTTTGAGCAGCTCCGTACATAACACCGAACTGGATAAAAGGTAACAAGATAATTAAAGTAATAAAATCAGGTCAATGCAATAAGTGCTATATGAGTGATTTTTGTAATGGCGTCTAGCATTCTTTGCTACATATCTAATCACAATGAACTATGACTGTATGTGTTTGTTCACAAGTGTCGGAGGCTTAAAGGATGTGAAATATGGGTTTTTTTTCGACAAATCACTATACCTTTTACAACTTTTTTTTTTAATTTGATTATTTTTGTTCTTTTTTTAGAAGATATTGAATAAAATGTCTCATTACTTGATTGTCTACATTTTAAGCTTTAAAATGAGACATCTTTTGTCTTCTTAGGACTTTTATCATCGATAGCAATGATAAAATCAGTACCGGCGCTCGAGCTTCGAGTTAAAAGAAAAATGACTACCATTTTATTATGGAGGGGGCAAGAGAAATTTGCGATTGTGATTTGTCTATAAAAAACCCATATTTTACTCCCCTTAAGGCTCCGACACTTGTGAATAAACACATCGTATGAAGTCCGTTCTATTGCATACGAATATGATGCGCACAAAACATAATCAAACATATATGTTTAAATTTCCGTATTACCTTAGAAACATCAAACTTTTTGGACATAAAATGTGATGACATGTCGGCCACTAATGGAATTCCTTTCGTATCAGGAATAAAATCGAATTCGATACCTGAAACAAAATTTAAGTTTGATTGTAAGTACCTATTACAGATACTTTTGTTTGAATTCATTTAAGTCCCTTTCGTCCTACGGTCCAACGGCGTCCTAAATATTCCACCTACTTCCTCCGTTAAGTTTAGAAACATTTTTTACACAAACGTAATCGCAAATCGAAAGAAAAATATTGAACTTTATACAAATATCTATCCACACATAAGCCATCCAGCCATATCTAGCCTGTTAAGGTCCACTCCAGAACAAAAGCCTTCTCTAAATAAGATATTTTTCACAATAGTCAACGCGCTTGGCATGCGTGTTGGTGATCGCAGTAGTTGTTCATGACTCAGGAACTGCAGAGCGGGGTTTAAGTTATGTTTAAATATGTATTCCTTTTTTACTTTTTAAATGCGGGTGAAACCGCAGGGATAAGCTATTAAACAATATTATTCGTTATTTATGTGCTGACGATACACTATTACAAATGCAAAAACGCCTCTTAAGTGATTTAACTATAGTAGTGTTTTAATACCGTCCTCATACAACACGAAATATATCGACCACGTACTATTAAAATTATATTGCACCCACAAGTAATTACAACTGGTATAAATAAGTTGATTACCGTCAATTGTTTCATTTGTACAGATGTGAACATACGACGCGTTGGGATCTAGATTCCATTTAGACTGGTCGGGAATGTTTACATATTTGTCGACGGGAGGAAGAACTAAATTCACTTTTCCATACTTTTGAGCCTCCTGCGCAGCCCACCCTGACCATGCTCCTGTAACATCGACCGACATAAGATCTTGATTATTTAAAATAAAATAAGATCAAAGGTATGTGTCGTAGTGGGTACTTATTCAAATATGTAAATAAATGTAAAGGGTTAAAGTATCAACGTTAAATAGTTATAATTCTATCCGTCGCATAAAAGTCTCTTTTGTGCCGTTTCGGCAGTCACCGCAGGCCTTAATGGCTTGATACTAATAATGATGACGATAACTATGAAAGAATTAACAATTAAGTTCCAGAAATGAAGTTTGTATTAGATTAACTATAAACATTAGACTTACTAACCAGTAACAACATAGTCTGCGGTGCCAGTCCTTCCAATAAGGTTCAAAGCTACCGCAGAAAATTGCCCTTGTCCACCGCCTGCTAGGTAAATGATTTTATAGTTGCTTGGGACGTTTCTGAAATTATAATAAAACAGGATAAAATATACATCAAATTATAAGTTGTGTTTAGCAATACTATCACAAGATATTACTGTGCGAATGTCATCGAATGAACAAAAAGTTTTATTTTATAAAATTTTGTACGAGAGTTGATAATCGGATCAATAATATAATTAATAATTCCGTTAGGTGGAGATGATGACGAAAACAGCGCTGAAGAGAACCAGAGTCGGATTAACTTTGTTACTCTATAACTACATTGTATTAAGAAGTTATAAACGATACCGGTCAATGACCGACGGACTCTAGGCATGCATTCTCTAAGTGGTCGGACTATATTATGTCTCAAATACAATTTAAATATTAATGGTAATTAACCTAATTCCATTCTTAATAACGTTTAACTTACAATAATCTTCGCACTACATCTTGTACCTCTGTGTTCAATTTGGCATAGGTGGGGCTTCGATGGCTTGTTTCCAACAAACTGATCCCTGTACCATCGAAGTCCGTCAACTCTTTCCTTATTATATCGTACACCTGTAAGAAACATGATTCGTAAGCAAAGTTACATAAAAATAACTAAGCCATAAGCGTTATAAATGAATTGTACTTACTTCATCTGGTAGTTTAGTCGGTCCGGCTCCAAAATTGTGGATTTTAGGCATGATTTATTTAAATAATTATGGCAATACAACCATTCAGACTAATCGAGCGCGCAAGACTGAAGTGTGACCTGTATTGAATAGCTTGAGCAGACGATGCGACTGGCGAACGTCCTTACACCTCAAGTCATTTATGGACGTCCTTATCTTATTCGCTAAACCTATCTATGTAAATTGTACTTATAGTACTTCTATTAATTAGGAATACACGTACCTATATACCTCCATGAAATGTGCGCGACTTTCAAATCATGGACCTGATAAACCATCTGAATTACCCAACTGCGTAATTGCCTAAAGCCCTGCCGTATGGTGTCGGTTAGAAATACTACCAACTCTCTTTCCGTGGATGTCGTAGAAGGTGAATATGAGACAAAATTCACAGAGATGAGTAGCATTATCTTACCGTGTCATAACTTGCATGTCCATCTGTGGGCTTCAGAAGGCATATGGCTGAATGTTGGACTCCATCCTCTAAATTCTGTCTCATAAATATCCTCAATACCCTAATGCATCCATGGGCTCTTCGCGTGTCGCCAGAACCACGCGATTTAAAATGTATTGTTTCGAAAAAAAAACATTTCTATCAGAGACTTTTCCTGGGCCTTACTTCCACAGGATTTATTAAATTTATTAGAAATTGTAATAGAAGTAGGAACTGACCAAACGACATAGTATTTTGATTTTTGCATACATAATAAGTATCTTCTTTACTTTCTCGAATTAGGATACAACGAAATAATCGCTATTTATCTAAGATACTATTATTAAATCTGAGATAGTGGACTTAAAAAGAAATTAACGATAATCCATACCATATGGTACAAACCATATGGTCAAACTGACACGTGTGTTTGATATGGATTAAATAATATTGGTACGCTAGCCATACCTACTTAATGTGACGTCACTTAATATAACGCAAACATTTAATTTTATTCAGAAAGGAATTCAGGTACTCATCATCATCATTATCAACCCATTAATGTCCACTCCTCTCAGTGAGAGGGATTTTAGGCCTTAGTCCACCGCGCTGGCCAAGTGCGAATTGGCAGACTTCACACAACTTTTTTTTAAGAACTCTCAGATGTGCAGATTTCCTCATGATGTTTACCTTCACCGTAAAGCAAGCGATAATTAATTTCTAATACGCACACAAATCAGAGGTGCCTGCCCGGGATTTGAACCTCGGACCTCTCGAATGAGAGGCCAAGTTTCAACCATTATGCTATCACTGCTACAGGTAGTATCTACCTATATTCTAAATTATATAGTAGTAACAGAATATATTATGTCATACATAGATAAGAGCGACACTTGACATCCTCTCGCATGACACACCCTCAGGGAAAACGATGCTCGACAAGCACTCTAGGCTTAAGAGGTAATATATTATCATTGTTTAGCTTATACAATCATATTATTTCATAAACCAATCCCTTTTGTTTTCATGACTTTTTTTCTTTTCTTTCGAGGTTGTACCTTACGTACATTTAAATTGTAATCGTAACGTAATAATCTTTCTTAACGCACTTTAGAAGTAGTACCTCAGATACGCACTTCCGATCCCGCTCTCTACTCGGTAAGTGGAGCTTAAAATTATTAAAAAGAAACATTTATTTGTAATAAAAATAAAATTTATTTCAGAATGTACTCAATTGCGAATAATGCATTTTGATTAATTTTGACACAGCCAAAGGTAAGACGATTTTTTATTAAATCTTATTATAAAATTAATAATTATACAAACGTATGTTTAAGCTTAAAATCTCAAAAATAATAACACGATTTAATTAGCGTGTTTCTTGTAGAATTCCTTCATGTAGCTAACCAAAGTTTCCACCTCTTCTACTGTGACCGCGTTATATGTAGACGCTCTAATACCACCAACATCTCTAAAAAACAAAAATGAATAAAAATTAGAAAACAATGCTTATTTTTCTATAAATAATAATTGAAAATATTAATCTGTTAAATAATAATTTCAACCTAATGTTAAGTAATAATTGGCTATGACACTTAAAACCTAAATGCTGGACTTAGATCTCTCAAAAGTGGAAAAGGCCTGGAGAATACTCGACACACGGTTCCATTATTAAAGTAGTCATTACTGCTCATTATATACAACTAGATAGTAATAGATATGGATTTTGTGTTAAAGTTCCAAACACAGGAGAGTTCTTGAGTACTTCAAGAGACAATCTTAGTCCTCAGAAGTCAAATAAGTCAATCAACGCAACGTGATTGATTTCAATTCAAATAGAACCCGTGGGCTTACTTACCAACTGCATGCTAAACGAGCATATTTCATTCTTATAAAAAACTAGCTGATTGCCGCGGTTTCACCCGCATTAAAAAAGTAAAAAAGAATACTTATCTAAACATAGGTAACATCCCGCGCTCCCGCGAGGGGCATGCACGTGGCGGTACCTTCAGCTATCTGCCAGTGAAAGTCCCGTCAAAATCGGTCCAGCCATTTAGAAGATTAGCTCAGCCAAACAGACAGACTTTTTTTTAAAATTGCATTTTCGTTATAGGTATCGTGTATTCTTTTATATGCATTAAGTAAAAAAAGTTATTTTGAAATCATAAACAGACACTTCAATTTTATTTATACAAATAAATCAAATTGAAGTGTGAATCTATACAAATACAGACATACTGTAGATGCTATGTTAATGGATTATGTCCATACCTGTGTCCTTTAAGCTGAATAAGTCCCAACGCCTCGGCACCCTTCAGGAATTCCTTCTCCAGTGCATCGTTGCCGGTGGGTGAACCAATCCTAAACGGTATGTTCATCTTGCTTCTCACATTCTTCGCTACTGGAGCGCAATAGAAGCCATTTGATTGGTCGATGACGTCATAGACCATGGAGGATTTCTTTGTAGCAAGCTCGGCCATTTTGTCCAAACCACCCTTTCTTTCGATCCATTGGAGGACTCTGCCCATGATGTAGATTCTGTGATAAAGAAGAATGGTAGGTAACTGGTAGCGTCCACTGTTCCTGTCAACTGTTTTGAAATCGATTACCTATAAACCAGTCCTAAGGACTGAGTTGGAATGCCTCGTCTAAGTTTTCCTTGATGTCCCGCGTATTGGAGCGGTCACCAGAATACTAGTTCTGATACGTAGGGAGTTCCTGGTTCAATGCCTAAGCTGACAGATATCCGAATAATTAATTTCATTATCTGTTCTGGGTTAGGTTTTATGTATACTCGAATTTGTATGTTTACATGGCACACATATAAATATACACTGGGGTTTTTATGTAGTTAATTCCAGAAATTTAAATTTCTACTCGAATAGGTCTTATTGAGATATAATAATATTTTAAAACAAAATTACAAAAAAATAATAAAACAAAAACTTAAAAATCTTGTAGGAGTATAAAATACATACGCAAACATGGGTGGCGTGTTAAGTATGGAGTCAGCTTTAGCATTAATCGTCCAATCCAAAATTGAGGGGCATATAGGCAGAGCGCTGTTCAGCAAATCTTCTCTTATGATGACCAACGCTACTCCTGGAGTACCGATGTTCTTTTGAGCGCCTCCGTAAATAACTCCAAACTGAATATAAGATTATACAAGAATGAATACATTAAAGTCTATATGAAAAGAATTTGTCATATTATAGAAACAGAAAACGAGCATGCTGTCCACCTTATGGCAACTAAACTATTACCAATTAACTCAACCCATTCGAATACTATAAGAGGCCTGCCTGATTAAATATTATTTTTATCTAGATAAATCCATTATATATAGTGTATAGATATATCCGTACTATTATTACTAGTATGATAATAAATAAATGATTGTATAAAATATGCTTCCTGGTTACCTTAGAAACATCTACTTTTTTGGACATAAAGTTAGATGACATGTCTGCCACTAGTGGAACACCTTTCGTGTCAGGAATGAAATTGAATTCGACACCTGAAAAAATACAAAAGTAATTAACATTTCAATGCATATTGCGAATTATTATTTCGTTTAAAATTATTCCCTCCAGTTTACGCGTTAGGTATTGATATTTATGAAAAAAAGTTTCATTGTCAAGACAGACGGAAACTTAATGAAAACAAAAGAATTG
>DWPV01004095.1:0-14086 GCA_018251915.1 Urbanus proteus proteus
TTGTGACGCGGAATAATGAAAGCTCGCCCTCGCGTGCTCTCAAACTAATGTAGATATGTGTTTTGCATACCAATTCGGGTAACCATTCTACTAGGTACAGTCGGATTTTTTAAGTTTTCAAGCACCTTTGCGTTTCCGACTAGAAAGCTTTTTATTTTAAATAATATTAACATCTTACTAGATTTAAGTGTTGGTTGTAGTATAAGAAAAGGATGTACTATTAACTTAAAATGTAAAGTTTATCGTAGTCTTTACATAGAACTTCAGTAATAAAGGACTCCATATAAAATATTATAAAAAGATTTTTTCTTACCTATCCATTTAATTATAGTTTATGAGAAGTTGATTGTTTCAAAACTTGAATACCTACCTACTCACCACATAGGTATTTGTTTTTATGTATTACTAGCATTTAATATCTTTTAAACTTACGTACGTAACTGATATTTAATCAAATTCCTTAAAACTATAATTATCACTCAAGTATTTAAAATAAAGAATATTAATATATTGGACACGAAAACATCACAATCTTCATTTATGTTAATTCTAATATTAATTTTCATTTTTGGAACTTCTTTTGCCAAAATCATGGTGACCGTGTCCAACCCTTCTCCGCCACGCGCCGACCACTCGGACATGCACATTTAGAGCCCCTCATGTATCGCAGATTCGTCTTGGGGTGCTTTGCATACTAAAACACGTCACGATATAACTTTTGAACATTTTTAAAGGAAAATTAATGCGCGGCGAAAAATAAAGCTCGAAAACTACTGCGTTTGATACTTTGTCGTCATGAATATGAATAACTTAGGAAACAAGGGAAGTTTTATGTGCGTTATACGACAACATAACATATAATTCATATCTAACCATTTAAAAAATAAATATACATTGCAAAATAGAACATCAACTTTCATGTTAATAAATTCTACACAGATATCCTTGGTGTAGAGCAAATTATATAAATTTATTTATTTTCCCATAAAAGTTTGTCACGAACCTCAAAAATTGTAAGGCACTGAAATATTTGTATAGTTACCTATTTCATTTTATTTATTTTAATATCGTTACGTAATATTTAGGAATTATTTACATAGGTACAAATGTAACGATAAGTACCTATATTTAACAATTGATATTATATGGCTATTTGTAGTAAAACCGGTCCTATTTATTTCAAAAAATCCTTGTTTCAGTTCTGTCACAACCTAACTACAAGGTAGATGCACTTTAGAAAGGAAATTAAAAAGTCCATACGACTCTACCACCCCACGCATTCCTCATTATCATCCCTTGTGTATTGCAAATTTATCTGGGGGCGCTTTACATTTCGGAACCATGTCACGTTTTAGACTTTTAAACGCACAGTATAGGTATTCGTGATTTTAATATTTCGATATTTCTGATCTGATCCATATGTGCTATTTATGCTCGAGATACGGATTTATATATAAGGTATTTCTAATTTATCAAGAGATAAAGAGAAAAAAATATCCACATGTATGCATTTAAGAAGCTAGATTCGTTGACTTTTGGAAGAAATCCCCATTAAGAGAGGTCTATTTCCTAAAACCTCAAAACCTGAATTGAATAGGTAATTGGATAAATTAAAGAACCACATGAAGAAATTAAATCCTGAGAATTCTCCATAATATTCGAAAGTAGTGGAAAGTTTCCGTCCAAAGCATATTGCATTATCTTAATCCACATTCCCTTTACGTGAATAGACAATAATAGGTGCCTACCGAGCACAGAAAAGAGAAATGTCTCTTTCCTTTATGCTACCGAGTGTACTAATTTACATTTGGAGTCACTTTGTCTATACAAAGAGGCAATAACATATGTGGCATTATCATTTTACTTAAGCGAATTGGAACAACAATTCTACTATAAGCATCGATCCAACTTTTATGATGTCATTAAAGTACTATAAATCAGCTGTTCTCAATCGTTGGACCGCTCTCGGTAAACCTTTAACTGTAATGTAGGAAACATAGCAAAAATAACTGGATGTTCCTACTTAGTATAAATAAGTAGGTGTGTAATGAATCCATATTGTATTTTGTATTATATGTTTATAACGAAGGTATTTAAGTTTATACACATTTTATAATTATAATTATATATAATTTATCTCCCTATAGACATAAATAGTTTAAATAGAAAATATAATTCAATTTGACGGTATTTTATGATTCTAGCTGACACAAATATGAAACGAGTGGAAGGAAAAATAAATTAAACTTAATTAATATATAACAATACCTACATTGAAAACTAATCGGAAAATCTTGTAATAGGTAAATAAAAAAAATGTCACATTAGCTTTACTGATCTATTTTTCTGAATTCATAGTACAGTTGGTAGTTCAAATTATCGTATCAATTTGAATAATATAGGTAACAATTTGAATAATAAGTACTTTAGATAATCATTGAATGTTTTTCGGCACCCTACGTACCTCAGCGAGACATGGATTTCCCCTGAGTTTTTTCTCAAGGGGTAACGATTGAGCACCGCTGCATGAGTCATAAAACACAGGCGGCGCCGCTGCACGCCTTTTACAATGTTTTCCAGTTAATATTGGTTTTGTTATTTCTGTTATGTCCATATTATCTATGGCTAACTATCGATTGAATTAATTATGTCGCAATCATATTGGATACCTATAAGTAAATGAGTTTCTAAAAATTATGAAAAATTTTCCTCTTATGTGTTACCTGTATTGAAAACGTATCATAGAATTCTGCGGAAAGTTTATTGCATAGGATGTAAAACAATTTTAAGAATTAAATAGGTATTTTACTCTTCGTGGTATTAGCTTTAAACGTCATAAAGTCCTATAAGAACCTATCAATGTAGAATACTGTTATAAAATTAGAGGTATGCATACCTACTTATTATTTCTTCTACTTCTACTACTAACTTACTATAACTTCTACTGCTAACAGTAACGACACTTATATGGGACAGCGAAGGAACGGACAATCTTATGTAGGTAAAGGAAATTCTTGGGAATCATATAGCTCTCAACAATAATTGAATCATATTTATAGAAGCAATAATAAATCTTAGCAACTGCTATTTGATTATTTATGAATAAAGAGTTTAAAATCGATTGTTAGGTACTTACGGCAAGTATCATGAATCCATGATCTCGTATATGGTTTTCTATATCCTCAGCGTTTTCATAAGCTTCGGGCTTGATAATCGCCAAGGTACGCTCCGAATATGCATGAATCTCTCGGTCAGAATCAGTTGAAATCGTAGACATTATATTAAATTGTTCATAAATCAATACAATAATACTTCAAATAAAAGTAGCAAAGTCAATACGCTTAATGTCAATTAATTGTTTTATTTTTTTATAAACATAATTGGCTATAGCCGCGACGAAAAGACACATACGTAATGCAAGTATGGGCTTACTTTGCCCTATCATTTACGATAACTATATTTAAAACGAAGTCGGTAATAAACGTACATACTACGTATATTATTTCAAAATAAATTAAAAGTAAATTGTTTTATTTTGTATAATTTTTTCCAGGTTAACATAAGTCATATTAATGTACATAACATTTATACAACTAAACTTTTACAGTGAATAATTTGAAACGTTTCATTTTATAGTTATTACACTATTTAGTTTATAATAAGTTACGTAACAGAGAATGCTGTCGACAACTCGCATCGTATTTTGTCCTCAAAACAATGCGGCTACATTTAGCAAGAACAATGACACGAAAGTCGTTAATTCTGACGGCAGAATTAAGCTTCGTAAGCGAGAGAGCTTTTGTGCTTATCTGATGCCGTAGAACGTCATAAAGATATCTTTTTAGGACCCACTTTAGTAAAATCATAATTTAGTAACTAGCAAATTTACTTTTGTTCCATAAACAACAATGACATGTAATAGTTTGAAATAGAGATAACCATTTGGCTTGTTTAGGTCGTTCGACTTATTCGTACGATTTGTGCTAGAAAGTAATGTCGGACGAAGTCGGGAGCTATTTTGTGTATATTATGAATGTATTGTATACTAGTCTCGGGTAATTATTGTGTGAGTTAAAAAGGGTAGCACCCAACAGTTTGATCATATATTTTGTATATGTGTATAACCTATTGTAGAAGAGTTACACAACACAAGATATGTTTAGCCTCTATAAAGTGTATCTAAGTAACTAACCTAGTTACCTAATAAATTTACTAATAAGTAATTTAGTAAAAAAAATATTGAACTTAGGTCATCCATTGTAGAGTCACTATGCAATACACTAGGCTTGCGTAACAAGATAAAATTAAAAAAAAAAAAGTTTTTTATGTGAGTAATATTGCAAAATTGCAAACTCTTGCAAAATATGCAAATTTATGGTTGAAACAAAAAGTAATTTAAATAAAAAGTAATAATTTATTTATGTCCCTATTTATTCACATCCTAAACAAGAAATACATATTTGTTCCATGATGATTGTGTTTTATCACATAAAATTTAAACCATATAAGCAATAAAATAAAGTAATCGTTGCTTTGTTGAATTATTTACGATGCAAATGCAAAACGTTTTATTGATTATCCAGTGGCCCGCAAGGTCGGAACAAGCTTAACGACCTCGTACGACAAACTTTGGATCGTTCTGAGAAGTTGCCCTTAATGGCTGACCTATGAATATGAAGAATACAATGTTTATAAATAACTTGAGATTTTTTACTCAAGGCTCTATATTTTTTTTTGTATCGTGGGTGTCATTTACACGAAAAGAAAAATACAAATACCGAGACCTACAACAAACACAAATATGGCTACGGCTTTACTTCGGTAACATCTACGTTTAGATTTATTTGGTTTTGTTTTATTGTTTTACAAATATTAACTTGACTGAATTTGAAGCTGTTTGAAATAATAATGCTACTCAAAACATTTTATGTTAGAGAATAAAACATACGTAGTTGTTAATGGACGTCAAATGATGTTAGCGAGTACATTCATCTCACATTAGAGCAAGATAATTGCGTCATAATCAATACGCCCAATCGGCAATTGCAGACGACGTGGAAAAACTGGCACGCATTTTCCGGCGCGTCCTGCCACCCCGCGCGGCCGGGGGCGGCGGGGGGGCGAGGGGGCGAGGGGGCGGCGGGCGGGGGGGCTGGGGGCCGGGCCCCCGGCCCCCATACCCCCCCGGCGCCGCCGGGGCGCCGCGCCCCCCCCCGCCCCCCCCCCCGATATGCGGCGCTGACCATCTCCCGCCACCCGAAAGTCACCGCCGCATACATGGACAACTCTTGCCTCCTCGACCTCCTCATCAGGTGCTTCGCGATGACCGAGCCCGAGGACCTCAATTTCACCGCGTTCACCGACCTATGTCGCCTGTGCTCGCTCAAGAGTGGTCCTCGGCTCCACATATTCGACAAGGAATCGGAGCAGCGACAGATCCTGTTCAAGCTCCGGACCTGCCTTCCAACAATGGTGAGTTATTTTCGTGTTCGCATTGTCCTTGATATTGCGTAACCCTAACAATGTGCGGAGAAGTGGCTCGTTTGTGTGGAACGAAATAGTGTTTGGTTATAGTGTGCATCGTTTTGTTAAAATGTGGTGTTATCGTAGGTTTTATGTGATAAAAGTGTGATAATAAAGCTACAGGCGAGCCGCGTCTCCGGGCAGCGGCCGTAGCTCTCGTAGGCGCTTGCGCTCTACGCGCTACGGCCGGCTCCACATACCTTCATATAAATGTCACGAACACGATACCTGTTGAACTCAGTGCTAAAAGGGAATAGGTGTATTAAAATGGTCACAGTATTAAATGGCCTAATGGTATCCGGAACTGCATGTATACATATTTCAATATTTTTTCATCTTAGACATAATATCATTTTGAAGCCATTGCAATGTTTTTTTAAATAATTACGATGAAAACAAAATTATCATTTGGTGATAAAAAGTATGTATAATATAAAAAAACAACTTATTTTTCTTAATATATTGGCCAATTGATCATATTTTCATTGTATCAGAAAATTTAACTATGCTTAAAAGATGCAATATTTTATATTACAAAAACTATTTAGGTCAAGATTTTATAAGTAGGTATGGTTGCAATAAATTAGCATGAACTTGTCACCATAGCCTCGTAAAATATTTTGTGTAATTTGTGTATGTGTTTCCAGTATTTATCGCCAAAGCACGGGATACAATATTTTTATTTCTACTAACTTACTAATTGGATCTCGCCTTTCAGTGAAAAGTGGTTAGAAAAAGTGCAAATTAGATTTATCATTTTTTTTTAATAGTTTATTTAAAAGTTATATTTATTAAATATTATTTTTATTATACGTCTACAAAATTACGGTTAATTTTTCTAATGCCGAAAAGTCAGTTGTTATATGCATTATTGCCTTAATAATGCTGAGATCAGGTACATACATGCTTCCTACCTACACGTAAAGGCTAATTAATTTTTTCATTTATATAATTTTTAATTATTGCAATATTATGTTTTTTTGCACTTGTGGTATATAACTAACAACATTATCTTAATCATATTTTAAATTTCATATTCCATAATGTACTTCAGCTCGAAATAGACAGATAATAAGTTGAACGGACTCTCCGTAGATAAGTAAAATAAAATTAAAACCTCTTTTATAGAGCTTCCATCCAAGCCCTTTGTTCATAATCAGAGAAGCGTTGCGAGACAAATATCAAAGGAAACTCGAGTCGAGAGGAACGAGAAGCCAATCAGATTTTAATTTAGATCGACAAAGACAAGCGAAGCGAAGCTTTACAGGGAAATATAGTTAATGTATTATCTTCACTACTTTACTATGAAGTACCTTTCGTTCTTATTTAAATGTAGATCTGAATATAACTTGGGATAGATTAGTAAATAACGAACAAACGGGAATATATTACTTATACTATGCTAAACAGATAGACGGGCAGAAAAATTGCCTGCAAGCTTGCAAGTTTGCGACCTTTACTTTTGATTTTAATTCTAGATAGTCACAACTTTATGCAAAGCATCATATACTTATGTATAAAGTATGTTAATCACATGGCTGCCTTCGAGCTGCGAAGGCCACCATCAGTTTATGTATAAAAAAACTAAACTAAAATTTTCATTGCATTTTATTTACAAGCACAGTTACATGAACCTATGTATAATGTCTCTTTATACAAAAATACTTTTAATTTTAAAGTAATTATCACTTAACAATTTTGTTGTTCATACGTAATGTTTATAATTAATTACCATATAGTTATGTAAACTACGATCTCCTCTACAAATTAATTAAAACCACGATCAATAGGAAGTAGTAATCATTTCAGAAGCGCTTTGTATTCGTAGACCTTCGGAAATTGAAAATCACCGCAGGCCCTGGCAGGCCATAATTAATCCCGAAGTTGAGCTGATCTAAATATAGACAACTAGGAATTGGTAGTAACCAAGCTAAAAGTTGTTTAGAATTCACAATACAATGTTTGTGATTTTTTAATTATTTGAAGAGTTCCGGGTATATTTACTATCGTATTTATATTATATTTACACCTAACTATTAATCGACATTTTTAATTTTACAACGTTCTTACAAAGTTTAAATTTTTACGAAAAAGTAGCATAAGTATGAGTTTATTAAACCATCAATGTGGACCAAAATGACGTTTAATACAAATAACCCGGGAATGCTTGATTTCTTTCACGACCTAATTTATTTTCTCTTTGATTTTTGTATCTCTGTGGGGATAGTTACGTACATTGAGTTAATGTTACATCATAGGACCGCGATTGGAGACGGTGCTACGAATCGAGTCTTTACGACTATACCTTTATAGTCGGATAAGTATGTCTCCCTAACCACACCCTTCAAACCAGAACACAGCAGAGCTACACTGCTGTTACAAGGTTGAAATAGGCTCTACCAACTTAGTGAATGAAGAACACATGTTTGCGCAATATTTCTGCGTAAGATCTACTGTTTGTGTTAGAAAGAAGGGACGTACTATCCACTCTATATTTGTATGGTGTTGTTTTATTATGTAAACATGAATTACATCGTATACAGACAGATACGGTTAAACATTTGCAGTGGTTCAATAATCGTTGTCGACACTGGTTGTTTAACGTAATTAATGCTTGTTAAGTTAATTTGTTTAATCGAAATAGCAAATGAGCTTACTGTCCATTCAATTACGGTTCGTTTTTAATTACATAATTAATGAAATTAAATTTAAAAACCATTCTAGTTCAGCAAACCATCTTATATGTACTTTGGTATTTGGTTCCAAATTAAATTGAAGTTCCACGTAGGGTCGGACACATATACATTGCTACCTCTGGGAGCTAATGAACACCATGGTGAGGAATATACATTCTTAATCCAGATAATAAATATATATTTATGTGCCAGATTTTATTCAAATCCAATCCGTAGTACCTTCTTTCATTAGTAGAATATAATTATATATGAATTAGCTGATCCCCGCGGTTTCACCTGTGTTTGAAAAGTAAATCAATAGACCTGTCGCGAGATTGACACGGCGACAAAATAAAATAAACGTATCCGACGGGAACCGCACATTTTCCCGGGATAAAAAGTAGCCTATATGTTATTCCAGACTACAGTCTATATCTGTGCCAAATTTCATCCAGATTCATTCAGCCATTCTTAAGTTATAGAGTAATAAACATCCATCCATCCATCCATCCATCCATCCATCCATCCATCCATCCATCCATCCATCCATCTTCACAAACTTTCAGCTTTATAATATTAGTAAGATTGTTTCTTCCCATAGCAGGTGTCGAAGGACGACTTCCTGCCGAAGAAGATCTGCGAGCGTTGCGTGACGCGGCTGGAGCAGCTGTACGAGTGGCGGCAAAGCTGCCTCAGTACCGACTCCGTGCTGCGGAACTACGCTGAGTCCATGCGGATCGTCACCTCTACTATCAACTTCCAGGTCAGTTATTCGATGTATAATAACCATAGCATGTAGCCTGAGCGGTGCCAGATGCGGCTGGAACGGCTGTACGAGTGGCGGCAGAGCTGCCTCAGCACCGACTCCGTGCTGCGGAACTATGCTGAGTCTATGCGGATCGTCACCTCTACTATCAATTTCCAGGTTAGTTTTATGATGTATGATAACTAGCATGCAGCATGATGGTAGCAGTCAATGAGAAGGCGACGCCCTGCTGAAGAAGATCTGCGAGCGGTGCGTGACGCGGCTGGAGCAGCTGTATAAGTGACGGCAGAGTTGACCCAACACCGCCTAGCTGATTCCATGCAGATTGTCACTTCTACTATCAACTTTTAGGTTGGATTTTATGATAATTATGATAGCATGGAGATACCCCAGCACATACCCCAGGAGAGACTGGGAGATAAGACCTTTCATTTGTTTCAAATCAACGACTCTACGTACTAATAAATCGGTATGGGTTAAACAAAAAAATCCACCCAATCCACAACATTTCGTACAGATACCTGACAGAAGCAAAATACGAATGTTGATTCGTTTACGTCGTCCTTTCATTGTGTGGCAACAGTATGCAAACCTACTATATTATTAAATGGTAGTTAGTAACTCGTAGCTGGTAAGTAATTAATAGTACGTTTTTTGTTAACTTATATTAATTGTTAACACAAGTTAATATGACATTTAATTGATTCTAAGGCGCCTTTAATTCTGCAGTGGTGAGCTAGTTATTATCAAATTAATTACAGGCGCTTAATCAGAATTTTGGTAGGAATCATATGAGCAAACATACAGAAGTCAAGCAATAAGTCCATAAAAGTTTTCAGTATTAAATCGACTTTACATTAATCGAACACATACGATACTGTAACAATATTCAGTGCCTCAAAGGCTATACAATCTTCCACATTAAGTACAAAGTACAAACGTTCGTATAGGACTTGTAATATGTCGATGTCGATCCGCGACAAAACTAAAAAAATCTTTGGTCTGTATGAGCTGTGTGGTCCTGTCATGTCTAGATCTGAAACTTTATAGTCATACTTAATAAACTTTCTGCCGATAAAAAGTATATATAATTTTTTTTTTTTTTGCAAATTATTTATTATCATTTATTTTTTATATTTATTCCTGTTTCTCTAAAAATGTTATGAAATATAAAGAGAAATTTGTTTGTCACTTTGCTTTTAGGTACTAATTAAATAGCAATAACTAAATGACGCAGAAATTGCTATTGGAATTTTTTGAATCGCTTGATCATTACTCTCCAAATGTAAAATACAAATAAGATGGTACATATGTCACTCCAGATGTACGTACTCCTAAGCAGCTTCTTCATAGCAACGAACAGTCTCACTGCTACACTACTGCTTTGCTATAATTGCAAGGTGGCAAAACATCAAAACGAGTATACTTCTACTGCGACCACATTTACATCTAGCATGAAGCAATACATTCGTTTTAAAGAGGGGTGTAAATGCCAGTCGATATACATATAAGGCGACTATCCTAGTCCTCAAGGGAAAAAATGCATTTTCGTAGGCCCTAGAGACTAGCATCCCCTCATCACAGTTCGATATTTCTCCAACAACGCTGTTATAGCTGTCAACACTGTTAGTATAAAAGTACCTTTGTTAATCCTCACGGTTTTACCCGCGTGAGAGATGTAAAAAGACGTACATATTTAAAAGTAAGTGATACCTGGTGATACCCATGACGGCGCGCGCATGCGCATGAAGCGCGCGCTAATGCATTTTTTCCAAAATTAGTCTATGTTACGCCTTAGACCTTCAGCTATCTTCGAAAGAAAATCCGTCCAGCCGTTTAGAAGGTTAGCTCAGCTAAACAGACAGACAGACAGACAATAAAATTTAATTGCATTTTCATTATAGTTATAACGTATACTTTCATATGCATTGAGTAAAAAATTGTTATTTTGAAATCACAAACCGACACTTCAATTTTATTTATTTGTATAGATTAGGATAACAAGTCCAATAGTAAATGTGCAGGTAATATAATCTTCAGTAAAGGTTTTCCTTATAGCAGGATTAAGGATCATTGATTAAGCATTTTTTCGTTTTTATACAACACTATAAAGATACGACACGATCAATATTCAAACTGGAGTAAAGGTTATCGTTATCAGGCGATTAGATATCAGGCGAATAATCGATACTACTTATCAGTTATCAATTATTACCTGTAATGAAGGAATCGATTTCCAAGTTTAATATTACACTTATTCACTCCATGAAACATGTGTTGTGTAGGCAGCTAAGATAAATTGTAGAATAATTTAATAAGTATTGTGGCCACAGGAAGTAACAAAACGAATATGCAATCCACCTTTTTCTTCAATCTAGATAGTTATCTAAAGAAATAAATAAAATTGAAGTACCAGTTTTTGATTTCAAAATAATAACTGTTTACACAATGCATATGAAAGTATACACGATACGTATAACAAAAATGCAATTTAAAAAAATCTGTCTGTCTGTTTGGCTGAAGTCTTCTTCATAACGGCCGGACCGATGTTAATGGGACTTTCACTGGAAGATAGCTGAAGATCTAAGACGTAACATAAACTACTTTAGTTTTCGTAAAACCCAATAGCGCGCGCTCCACACGCACGCGCGCGATGACGCGAGAGCGCTGAGTATCATGCTTATGTTTAAATATATAAGTATGTCTTTTCATTTATTTAACATGGGCGAAACCGCGGGAATCAGCTAGTTTCTGAATATAATTTCTGTTCTACACTGATAAACAAATGCATTTCTGCATATCACTGGTTAGATATGCAATATATTAAGTTAGAGACGTTGTTTATTTTAATTGATCTCCGGTAAAAAATCTATTGCACTGCCGTTGCATAATGTTGCACATTATATTACTACCATTCTCTACGCCTACACGCTTGTTCTACTGATATTTTTTCTCCATTAAGTAATTACTGTATATTATAAAATACGATACAACAATACAATGAAAATAGGCCAATTTAACACACAATTCCGCGCTGTGAATCTCAGTAATGTACAACATTACGCAGAACGATGCGCTACATAAAATTTACATAATGGTTACCCGTTCCGTAGACATCGTTTATATTGCAGTTTATACAACCTGTTCCAAGAAAATTAATTATCGCTTGCTTTGATAGTAAAATATTTAGTAAGTGAGTGCACGAATTGAGATAGAATTCACAACAATGTTCGCAATATACGCATTTAATTCCGCTGTGTATCTACGCAATTCTTTTCTAGTAGAATCTTATTAGTGTAAATTCTTTTCAAAATATTATTAGGTAATTTTGACTCAATGATAGTATTCATAAAAAATGTTCTCAAAGATCACATACTCGCATTTGGACAACGGTGTAGTACAGCCTAGTCTTTTCCTAAAATAATACTGTTAGCGTAAACCCCTTGCAAACGCTTATTAATTTTGACTCTGTCCCTTCATTGTTAAGTGTAAAGGAATTTCGCATAAACGCATGATGGGGTGTGCGACGAAGTAAGTCACGATGCGAGCCGTATTGTTGTGGCGAGTGTCGGCGCGCGGGGCGATGCACGCGTGTCTCGGCCGGGGTCGCCTATCGATCCGCCGACGCCCGGCCGTTATCGACCCAACCCACCCACCACATCTCAGACAAATCTCTACCTTATCCCCAGCAACTAATACCCAAAACGCCGCACCGTCCTCCAAGACGAAAACGTCCCGAACATGCGAATTCGAACCCAATAAAAACGCATCACGAATCACTATCGAACACCGCGCTCCGATCTCGCAACAGAAATGAATTGTCCGCTCTAATGGGATAGTCATAAGGTTGTCATCGACACACGATGCGCAATACAGTCGAAAATTTGGATATTGGCCACGCATGTCCGTGGACTCTTTGTTTTTGTGACGTTCCCTGATTATTTGCGAGCGACAGGCCAAATTGAATGTATTTACTGGTTTCTCAACCCTTCGGGGCTCAGGCTGTTATTTTAATCTGCCGTATGTTGAATTGCCATAGAATCGCAATAAACTGTAAGCGTAGTGCAGGCTGAGCAGGTGAAGGGCGTAGAGTGCATTAGCACACGCGTCGGATCCAAGGTCGGAGGCTCCCAGTCACCCAGCTCGGGGGTACAGTTAACCCTGACCTAGCGCGGGAGGTGAAGGATATTCCTACTACGGCCTCCCGCCCCCACGCGGGGGAACACGGCCCCTGAACATCACTTGCACTGAAACGCTTCAAGCCTTCCCCGCTCACATGGCTTGATGGCTGGTGAATGCAGTCAATCCAATGGAAATGCAACAGGCGTTGAAAATCAACGCTCATAACTCGTTTGAAGAGTAGACGGGTTGTGAACTTAAACTATAATTTACAACAAGAATTAAATATTAATCCAGAACTAACTCTACTGATCTAAACTTTTACATTACTGACATAATAATTTTATTTATTTAATTATTGCTTCAGTGGTTTTTTACAATCACAACAAATCACAACTTTAAAACTACTAACACCTTATCCAAGAATAGCTTAAATATTAATAATATCGTGTATAAATTTTACTTCGGTCTTCAACGAGTCATAAAATATTTGACAACCGTATGCTCAAATCAAGCGCTACTGCAATGCAGTTATTTTCTTGGGGCTGCCACAACAAATAAATAAGGCAAGTCTCAAGAGTAAATTACAGTGCCCAATCTTCGATTAGGTGAAAATTGATTTTATTTCATTTGATTTCGTCCTTTATGTAATACGTTATTGTGATTTTACGATATAGCCGACCAGAAACAAATTCATTTGATACAAAAAACGGAGAGTTATCCAAATAACAAAATAACCTGGACTTAACCGGTCCTTTTTAACCTGAGTTTCTTCATTCTTGAAGATACAAAAGCTGTAACGAACCGTATGTATTCGGTCCTGAGTAACGGGTTCGCCAACACGAACTGAGTGACGAAGCGTTACTCAGGAATTTAGTTAGTTTGGGTACGTTTATAAAGTTTGTAGAGATTCCGTCTACAGTTTACTTGCAGTTCTAGTTCTAAAATACTAACTTATATTTATTAATTCACAATTTAGAAAAATAAAGAGAAAAATTGCACT
>DWPV01004096.1:0-14084 GCA_018251915.1 Urbanus proteus proteus
GTGTCGTGTGAGCGAGTTGGGAGACGCCTATGGAGTCTAAAAAGAGTGGCAACGCCACAATATCTAGTTTTACAAAGGTTTTATGAGCAGTGGCTATTATCTCCCACCTGATAAACTCTCCCGGACTCCCCCTACTAACATCTTAATCGCTGAAAACGTGACTAATAGGTGCCTACCTATTCTTGTAGGTGAGTATCCACGTTCAGTTGAACTTTAACAAAGTAGGTTGACCTGGCATAATAAACCATTATACTTTAGTAGGGGAAAAAAATCTAGTCTCTAAACTTTTTTCTCACCCGATACCATGGAGGGTGAGGGGGAAGCTCTGGATCAGAACCAATAATAGTTATAATTAAGTAATTATTTAATATTGGCAACTGGATGTTATAGATCATATAAAATAAATCTGGTATTTTAGTAACAATAACAATATCATAACAATAACACTTTAATTTCGAGCGGTTTAATTCGAAATATGAACGGAAACGGCTACTAAACGTATCAACGCCGTTGGCTTTCAAAGTAAATACACTTATTTTCGCGACCGTATGGAATTATTTAGCGATGAAAGAATTAAAGTCAATAAGCCCAGACATTGCATAGGTACTTATATTTACTATATAACTAAATTTATGACTACATTAATATTTTCCATCCTTTGTTTAAAATTAATGACGTCTGTCGTTGAAACTTAAATAGAAATAACGATCAAAAAATAACATATTAAATCAGGTTTAATAATTCTGCAGTATTTACAGCATGTAGATATGCATAGATTTCTACGTCCTTTAGTGAATTAGGTACATTTGCCGCAGTCGCCTACATACGCCTATGTAGGCGACTGCGGCAAAGCGCAAGAAAACTTGCACCCTCCCGGCAACCAAGAAGATGACCTTTTTTTCGCCGTCAAATTCTGGTTTCGGCTGATGGAGTACTTCTATACTCTTGCACTTACCTGTAAGTTGTACATATGTGTATTAGGTATAAGTATACAAAAAGGTTTTTCTACAAAAATATCCATGTAATATATGATTTACGTTTGTAGCTCATAATATACCTAATCATATTGTAACTATCTATCTAATCTAAATATCAATAAATCTCTTTATTTACCCGCTGTCGTAAAGCAGGTAGGCATTGGACTTACCTATTAATAAAATAACAGCACTGTGTCGTTATTTCTATTTCTATCGAAATGTATAGTAATTTCCTAGTTGATGACAAACGCAAGGAATCAATACAGGAAACGAGCGCACATAACCCAGAATTAGCAAACTGTCCGGTGCATCTGCAGCTAACGGACGTTTTCGCATTGTAACTGCGACAAACGAGTAGGCATGTACGTAGTACGTCGGTACTAGCTAGTGATGTAACGAATGTTGGATCTTTGACATCCGCGAATGTGAATATTTGTCTCTAACATTCACCTTGTTGACCTTGAAGTAAAACGCGCACAAAAAATATGAAAAAAATGTTTTTTTTTTTACAAAAAATATCATTTTTTTAGAATTTGATCTTTTCCATACCTATAAAAATCAATTTTATTTATTATTTTGACTTTCATTTTGATTTTGTTAATAGTTAATTTTTGTTAGGCAAAAGAGAATAGTTACAAAGTGCATCTTTGATTTCTTAATATATTCGCAAAACATTCGCATCGTTTCTTGCGAATGCGAATGTCACATATTATGCGAATATCCGTAACAAAGTGTTGTTCGTCCGTACCTACTAGTGAGTAGGTACCTATTTCCAGATATTCAAATATCTTAAATGACCACTTTTGCAGTTTTGTCACTGTTAGGCTCGACGGGCACACACTACACTCTTTTCATTCGTTGATATGTTAAAATAAGAGAAGAGGCTAAAATTAAGTAGGTAAGTAACTAGTTACTAACCTGCTTTGGAATTCACATTACCTTTTGGAATTAGTTCCTCATTTGGGATAAATAATATGAAAATTGAGATTTCCCATTTTTAGGGAATTTACGTCTAGTCGTTAATACCTATGTTCAATTCGTATCAAACGTTCCGTAGGTATTATTCACAATACTGGTACATGCCATAATTATGTTGTTAAATATAATAAAGTATAATATATCTACAACTTATTTGTTGAGATTTAAAACACGCATATAGTAGGTAAGCATATAAACAAACAAATTCAATGCGCCGTGCACATTCCTCTGTCGTTTCACGTACGTATTTTGAATTTTTGAGGATACGAAATAGTATGTAGGTATAATATTACACAGTGTACCTAATTAGTTGGCTAGTTTCCAAGTAGGTAGCGATGGCCGGGTTGCGTTGAAACCGTGTTGAAACAAACAAAATTCGTGTGAACGTCGGACAATACAGGGTGACGTTCATGTGTCCATATCAACTCCAACTTTTAGGACATTCAGAAAAGTCATGAATCATCAATTTCAAATTGACAAAACAAATTTAATAATTCCGTGGTAGAATTTACCTTTTACAAAGGACATACCTGCTTTAATAAAATAGATATATGATAAGAAGGTATACTAAACTGTATAAATATATTACACTATTTTATATTTAGATCAACATACTCGCTGTCTGTAAAGTAGGCACTTACCAAGTCCAACTGGAACTTAATAATAGTATATAGGTAGGTATATCTACACGTTACCGCCCAGGAAGGTTCGCTTAAATATTACTCTAAGTGCGCTATCGCATCCTTCAAACGAAAACACAACAGCATTGTAAAAATAAATTCAAATTAAATGCTGTGTTAAACTGTTGAAACCATTAAAAATAATATGCAAACATTACTATGTCACTTTTTAAAAATTTAATTATTATTTGATTAACACATTTTACATGGCGTTATCTTGTGAATTTCAATTGTCCACGATGGGGCATCGTCATGGGGTTTGTAGGCGGGCGTCGGCGAAGGCGGAGAGAGCGCCACACATGGGACGCATCTGTGCGCTCGCTGGAGGTGTACCCTGAAACGCGTATTTATAGTGCAATCCACGTATTTCAAACAGAGTTAAGGTCATAGACATAAATATTTAGTACTATAAAATATGTAAAATGAACTTAATATCTGAAACCTCTTTACAATTCTAATTTGTAGGTAAATATAGCTTGATACGGAGTTTATAAAACCTGCAGAACCTATAATTTAATCTATCCTTTCAGATTACTTTTGTTTCAGTAAAACGTTAAAATTTTATCTGCAACCGTTAAGCACTCAACGATGGGTAAATTTATTTACCTAAGAAATAACTATGCTTTATTACACAGATATTTTAATACATTAAGGTAATTAGGCTATTATAGAATTAGCTACCTAAATTAACAAGCCGTCCATATTTACAGTTAGGTGCTACTTAAAGACGAAATTATTAATTTGCCATAAGTGTTAAAATTTAATAATAATATTATTATTTGTTATAATTGTTATATAGGAACCCACTTCAACGATATATTTTATATTACGAGGTTTATTAAATAATTTCAAAATTAATGTAATATCTAATCGAACCAACTAAACATAAACAACAGATGTCTGAAATAAACATAATCTATAACTTCAAAAAATAATAATTCTTAGAAAATAATTAACAAAAGCTTTTTAGCCGCCTAATCGCGCAAAACAAGTTCAGACAAGTGTTTTGTGTATTGCTCTTCTTAACTTCTTATCATAATACTTTCAGCGCAGGTGTTCGCAAACATTGTTAATACTGTGTATTAGTAAATTAAAAACTGTAAGAACAATAGAATCGTTATCAGTCCATCAGGTAGTAGGCTGGCTCGACTATGGATCGGGCACACGTGTGACGTATTTTCCTCTAAGCGCAGCTGTGGAGGTCTTCGCAGATGTTTTATGGCACTGAACATTTCCAAGACGCTTTATTATTTATTACGATATTGCCGTTTAGAACCTAATCTCCGCTTTTATTATCCAGAAGGAACAATGGTCATCATGGCTAAACGTTATTTTTGGCATACGGAGTGCAGCTGTGGAGTCCGCGTGGGAAAGTATGTGCTTTCTTCGCATTGTTCGAACAACCCCTAGGCTCCGCTTAATGACGGCAACTAATTACAATACTTCCTTCAGTACTGCCGAAAAGGAATCAGGAAATCATGATTTTGTAGGCAGACATAATATGTAACAATATCAATATTATGCTACTTAATGATAAAAACCAGTAATAGTAGGTATATTCCATAGCAATTATATTTACAAATACTTTTATTTAACATGTAAGAGATACAAGTTAGAATTACAATACAAAAATGTAGCTATATATTATTACAACTCTAATTAGTTTTTGATACAGATATCGCAAATATATTTAAACTAAATTAAAAACTGTACCTAAATTAAAGAAATAAGAATATTTTCCAGGTTTTTACTATAATTTAATCAGTAATTAGTTTACGTTCTAGTGAAGGTACATCTTACATTGAAACGGACGAAATAAATACTTAAGATTAAATAAAATTGAAGTTTAATAATTCAATGATGTAAAAATAACTATAATTCGCTAATCCTTAACGAATCTGCTCTCTCAAAACATAAACTTGAATATTACATATAAGTATGCCAATAAGTATCAATTACATACTAAATTATTAAGATCGTTCTGGAAAGTTGCATTAACTGTAAACGGCTTCCAGAAATTAGCTTACAGACGTAGCCTCATCTCGTTATCTAAAGCAGGTGTCACTTTCAACCGCAAACCCCGAAAGTATGAAAATAAACCATACTGTCGTAAAACTCTTAACAAAATAAACTTAGCAAGGCGTTAATCTGTTGGTTAAAACATCTGTACCGCGCTTAGAACAAGGGGTTAACGACGTTTTATCTCTAAACCGCATTAGTAAAGATTATACTTGACTCATATTAAGCTGTAACTACGCTCAGATATGTGCTTTACTTGGATTCTTACGAGTAATTTAGGTAATAGGTACATAAGAGGTATAGGCCTTTTCAAAATTAAATAATTCTATTTATTTAGTAGACGATGATATTTTATTCGTTAAATAAAATTATTTCGGTTTATATGTATTTCTATATGAGACGTTACACAAGAACGCAAATATTGCTGCTCTAAGTATTGAATGTTAAATGTTACAATGTTATAGAATTGGTAAAAGGTGACACTATTAGGGCAGTCCGCCTAAACATGCGATGAATGGGGAACCTACATAACACTATCACTGCCCTGAAGGAAATTAATTGACACTACCTATAGCAACATCATTTAGTCAATTAAGTTTACAATAATATCACGTGCCTAATGAAAATAAATATTTTAGTAAGGAACATAAATATTATATACAAAACATGTTCATTCATGGTTTAAAATATCTGTTGTCTAAAAAATAGCTAACACTAAGTGGTCGAGTTTGTGAATGAAGCGAAACTCTCTTAAAATAGTAAAATGTCACTTGTTCAGCAGATGTTGAACATCTTATTGATGTAATAATACATTCTGCTGTCTGCAAACAAACAAATTGTTATTAAATACATACAATAATTAATACGCCTATAAATATAAATACTTTCTTTCGTACTTGGTTTGCTATCTACTAATCTGCCTAGGTACCAATAATAGAAGTTAATAATATAATAAAATAATTACTTAAATGGTCGATAAATACACTTGATACCTAGGTAAGACTAATTTTTACAAGACTTAATGAAATTATTAGAATTTATGTGTGCAATATCTATGTATATAGTTTCAGACTGACTACAATAGTGGTTTATGCTAGCCGCTAACTTTTTAAACTTAGTTGGTATACTGGACGAATTAGATTCTTTAGTAGATGACGGACGTTTGATTATTTTTGTAGCAAAATATTTTTTCGTAAGCTTTTATTTTAATTAAACATTTATTTTGAAAGAGTTTTAAAATATGTAACACTGTTATACAAGCCATTATCTATGTGCTTACCTCAACCTCAGTTTCAGAGAAAGAGTTTTTCTTACTTAATTAAATTTAACTTAATAGTATAGGTAGGTACTAGGTATATATTTTTTATAACCCTTAATGACTGTTTACTTATTATTATATTACCTGTTTAGGTATTGTAGGTTGTTGGTATTGTTGATCGAAGGTAGTAGGTACCCAATATGCCTAGTGTACCTGTATAAACAAAACAAGACATTGACTACGTCTAAATTATCGTCACTCGCAAAATTTTCGCTAACTAGGCAGTTACAAGACTATCAGATTTTAACATTAAATGAAACCAAAATTTATTATAGAAATTAACATGTGATTTATATAATATAGTGGATAAGTTAATTTGTTTTTAGTTAATGAGAAAATAAATCAATCATAATAACGATGATAACACTTTTCTTAGTAAGTATTCCTCAGTAATGTTATACATATATGACCACTATATATGGTAACTTTTTCCCCAGGATCAAGTCACGGAAGTCACCCATATATGGGACACACTTGACACCATTCCCTATATTATATTTTAGTGGAATATTTTCTATTTTTTTACATTAAAACCTATGTATATTACACCTAGTATAGTCAAGAAAATTCCACATATTTCATCAGTACTGGCTGGTTTAAAATTTGACTAATATTAATGAAATAAATGTTAAAAACACAAAAATTCTGCTCAGACTTCCATATAAATAGGTGCATGTTGATTATACATCTAAGTACCGCCTGTTATGCCGCCGCCTGTTATAAGTACCGCCTATTAGAAAATTAAAAAATCTTATTGCGAATTAAAACAATGCACTAACTTTTTCATCACAAATCCCTGTGAGGAGTAGGATCTATCTACCAACTATCCAAAATACCTCTTAGTATTGATATTGATTTATTTTCCAGTTAATTTTGAATGTATTCAGATTTGTAACGGTCTCGTGTACGAACATAGATTGAATATCGGATCTATAATTAACGCCATCAGAAACATCACTGCCTCGGTTGGTAATTATTCCTAAAATACATTCCTGGGTTAAATAACCCTCGAACTGTATTATTTACGAACTGTTGTTATTAGTATCGTTTCCAATATTATTAGAAAGCTACCTATAAAATACGTTTATTGTATTGTAGGTACGTATATTTTTGATTTATCCACTTCATTTGTAAATTATATCTTCACAAAAATTTATTAAGAATTTGACGAAACTTCAAAGTAGGTACCTATGCGCTTATTAAGTGGTTTTTGATTTCGGTGTTTGAGGGTTGGGTTTTTGCATTTCCGTCCCCAAATATTTTTTACGCGAGAAACATCCTTCTTGTAGATCGATTGGGATATTTTAGTTAGCAATATTTATCCAACGAAAACAATTTTAAAAGAATTCAATAGTAGTAGTATATTCTTCTGTATTTATTACGAGAAAATATTAGGTAACCACCTAATTACCTTTTGATTTTATAAATGACTTCGCATGGAAACTTCTGAAAAATTCAAATACCTGTCTCTAGTAACATACATATGCATACAAAAAATATGGGATCCTGAATATATCTGCCTCTAATATCAGATATCAATACAACAATAAACAAGTCCGTTAAAAGTAGATATTGGTTAACACTGTCCAGACTACCCGTCAGAGGCATCGTTATGAAGGAGTGCTAGATAAATAAATTAAATATTTATATTGTTCAAGTAAGGCATGATGGCGGGTCTGGCCGTGGGATCGGCAGGCGGGAATCCGGGGTCCGATTGCGTCAAGTATATTTTTAAACAGCCGACAGAACGACGCGACAACATAAAAACTTACAAGCAAGGGTGGCGCCGAATATTCGTAGTCCGCCTAAGTCATATTTATTTGGAGTTGATTTTTATATTCCCAGGTTTTTACTTTGCTTAAGGTCTTTAAAAGGATGATTTGTTAGGATTCAAATTTTATTTTAAAATACTAATACCTAAATATTTACATTACCTAGATATGCTTAAAATGAAACTACAGATAGGTATGTAATTCGATTATACGATGTAGTTAGTCATTAAGTTCTTTGCATTCGTTATTCTGTGAAGTCTCACAGGATGCAATCTCAGTGATGCGATCGGCTATGGCGACTGAATCCTTGTAGGTATAAAGCTGTCTATGTATATGCAGTATATACTGCATTCAAGACGATGGACAAGATAAACAGAAGACGAGCAACACGGAATTGATATCGCCGTCTCTGTCCCGCACATTCAAGCGAGCGTTGTCAGTGGGAGGCGGCGCCGGGCGGGAGGCGCGACGAGCCGCGCGGTGGAAATGGTTATTTTTTGTATCTTGTCAATGAAGGGACGGGTAGGGGCGGGCAGCGTCGCAGGACTTCGTTCAGTCGGTCCATGGCAGCAGGCGCTCGCGCTTACCACGCGCAAATGTTGCACGACAACGCGGCATACAGTTCATCCACGATCGGATTCCGAACTATGAGTTACGAAAACTACGAGAACAGAGTGTTCATTAAACGCGAGGATCCCGAATGTCACGAAGAAGACGAACATTACTACGGTTTCGTGCCGTTGGAAGTGAAACGGGATAGTGCAGAGATGCAAGTTTTCGCGCCAAACTCCCCGACTCGTCTCATGGACCTCAGCAACTCCGAGCGGCCGTCGCAGATGCAGCAGCCGTGGCCCACGAACGTTATATTCGACAACGAAGATCGAGCGTATCAGCAGCCCCAATATCCACCTTACGATCAAATGTATATCCCCGATCAACGACAGAAACAGTTTCCGCGAGCATTTTACTTCGACGATTCCAACTCACAGGACAGAATCGAAAACTTCGAAAGCAGTGATATACCAAAGTTAAGTGAGCCGGCGTACCGGTCCTCGACCGAGGAGCGTAGCGACGAAAACGAAGAACAAAGGAGATCGAGGAAACGGGCATCGAAATCGTCACGAAAGAAAACGCAGTCATTCGAAGAGATGCAGTTGCAACGAGTGATGGCTAACGTGCGGGAGCGGCAGAGGACGCAGAGTTTGAACGAGGCGTTCGCGAGCTTGCGGCAAATCATTCCATCGCTTCCCAGCGACAAGCTTTCGAAGATACAAACGCTGCAGTTAGCTACGCAGTACATAGAGTTCTTGTACCAGATCCTGTCGAATGGAGAATCTGCTGCAAGCAGCGACAGCAGCGACGCGGGCAGCGAGCACGGCAAGTACCTGGCGCAGGACAAGTTGAGCTACGCATTCTCCGTGTGGCGAATGGAAGGCGAGTGGACTAATGGCCAAACGTGATACATTAATCATATGACGTTACAAAAAGACGATTTAATTCCATTATTTTTTATCCGTTGTTTATTATTTGTATAAATGAAATGTTTATAGATTTATAAGTTGTGTAAGTTAATTATAGGAAAAAATGTGATAGTTAAACTTCGGTACCAGAAATCCATTATTTTCTATTGATAGGTGTAAATTTTGAAAAGTGTAAAATTACATTATTGTATTAAGATTTAATATTAGGTATTCCTTAAAATACAGCTACATACCAAATTTAATCAACTAAAACTAAGTTTGTAAATATTTAAAAAATATCTTACTAATTTGTGTACAAAAACACTATTGCAATGTTTTTCATATCATTTCAAGACATTGTCTTTAATTATAACATTCTTCATAAATTAATAAAACAAATATGTTTAAATTCATTTATTGACTACTTATTTTACAAATTCATTTGATTTAAGTAAACATGATATTATAAAGTACTCAAAATAAAATAAAATAAACAATAAAAATTGTTTTTCTTACATATACTCAATATCAACATGTTAAGAGACCTACATTATTAAACTGAATGTACAACATACTTATAACATCATAAAACTTATTTATTTTTAGAAGTTTAAAATTTATTACACATTAAAGATTTTTTACATAAGACGCAGGTAATGAAAATAAGTTGAAAGTGAGTGACCACAAGTTTAAACTTAGTTTAATTCTCTAAAATTTACAATGTTAGAAACCTAAGAATTATCACATCATCATGTATTACATAAATCTGAGAAGATAGGTGAATGTGCCACATATATTTAGGTTCCAAATTACAATAAAATTTGTTCACATGACAGCGACCTTTTATTACTAGTTTATATAAATTGCGATAACATTTTGTACAAATACGCAATGCGAATAGAATAAATAAAAGTACAAGAAAAATATTTCTTTCAAGTGCCAATTTCAAGAGGGGCTCATCAGAATGAAATAAAGAATATTATGGTCACTTTACTAATTTATATTTCAATTTAAATACTATAAAGAAATAATTATTTGAATCGGTAAAACACTAATTGTTCTACTGATTTAAATAATTATTTCTTATATATTACTGTGTAATAAATAGTATGAGTGCACTGTGTACCTGTAGTGCAATAGAACTGTGTACAGTGAACAGGCTGACAATACTTGTTTTGAAACATAATGCTGGAATATAATAATTTAACATTTTTTCTCATAAAAACATATATTTAATCATCACAGCTCAAAGTAGCTTACGATTACATACATTAAATTTCCACAATACATATTTTTAAATTGTACAAACATGCCTATTAAAGCAGGCAAGATTTATTTACAGTTTGTATCTTGAACACATTTCTCATAAATACATATTGTTATAATATAATATCACAATAAAGGCGCAGCGCATTTACTTTATTGATTTATTTTTAAAACAACAAAAGTATAGTCATTGTTATTATTTTGTAATTTATTGTTATATTATAATATTACATTGAGATAACAGATTTGTCCTCGATATTTTTCGATTAAGTAAAAAAAAATAACATAAATTTTAGATGACATTTATTTTTTCAGACATTCAAACAGCAGATATTCTAAACATGCCTAAATCGTCTAGAAGAGGTAGAGGTAGTACAGTTTTAGCACATTACAATGTACAAAGTCAATTTTCACGTTAAGCTGCGGTTACATCTATAGACATCGTACGTGCCGTGACAAAAAAAAAACATTTTTCTATCACATATTTGTTTACAATATTTTGACAGGTAGCACTGTCTGTACGGTCGTGTTAAGGTGGATAAAACAATTTACATATTGTATTAATTATTACAAGGTATTTTATCAGCTACTGTACGCATCTGTCACATAAAATGTCTGAAACATCAACGACAGACTCCTGAAAAGTGTTATAAGTACCAAAATCAAAAAGAAGTCGTGAATCTTAAAAATTTATCTTGTGAATTGTGTTTAAGAATGTTTATATTAAAACGGTTTATTTAAAACGGCTTGTCAGGAACAATCTCTTAAAACATAATATTGTCTCACTTTTTGAAAAGACTAGATAACATTGTTAACATATATCTAGTTATTGTATATCTCGTTGTGCACCATTAAGCAAGTAAAAATATAAAAGTATCAAAGACACTAAATAATTATTATTATGCAATTTTAGGTAAAGTTAAAGAATCTGTTTACATTGACGAATACAATACATAATCATTATACAATATACATGCTAAGATACTATTAGTTCGTCTGCATTCATTTCCAATTCATTGATCTGTAAAAATAAAATAATATTTAATATTTAAATCAATACGTGTCTGCAATTTCATATAAAATAATGGGTACCCACAGTAGACATATTATCATATTGAGTTCTCGTTACGAGTTAAATAAAATTCGTATTTAGGAGGTACATATTTTTCATTTCTTCTATAATGTTAAAATAAAATCGTTTCTACACATGTTAAGTGCAGCGGTAAGTTCTGATTGTAAGCTGATTTTTCTGAATTAATAAAAATATGAAGTGTGAAAAGTGAGGATAAAATTGTGGAAACCTACAGTCCTGAGATTTTTTAAAGTTTACATATCCGCATTAAGCCAGTTCGGTGCACTTCGGCTTTAAGTACCACTCGTTTAAGTCTCCTCACTAGAGTTAAATCAAGCCAAGCAGGATAACTAACAGTAAAAGGTTGACAAGGAACCGTTAAGACCTTTACTAGGCACTGGTCTCCCGTCATCTCTTAAAGGCCAGAAGCATTACTCCACTTCAACATGACACTCCAGTGGTGATTATTGGAGGTATTTAAATACCCATTCAGACATTCGGGTGTATTCGAATATTCGAACTGGTGTTAAAATAATTGGAAACCTAAGCTTGACTGTGCAAGAAATTAATTAATAATATTATAGATATTCCGCCGGTATTGACCAGACTGTACTATGTTGCTCGTGGGAAATCTAATGCGAGCGAAATATGTGTTGACTTAAATACAAAATGTATTCCTAACTACTATAGTGACAAGTAGTTTTATTGTCTCTCCAAGAAGCGCATTACGTCAGTTACGTGCCAATAATAGGGCCATATGGCGAAACCCAGACGCGGGAATATCGTCATAACTATATCAATTTTAGAGTGGCAATAAAACTTTTTAAATCGATTGAAATGTTACGCATATCTAAAAGGCGGTTCGTTTGCGAAGACAACCGCGCATCTTTCTGTATTAGCAGGTATAAGTTGAGTGATAAAGCTATAGAGATATTTGCTACATGAGGCATCTGAAATTAAGCCTCCGATATTGCAATGCAATCAAATACAGGAATTGATTACTTATGTCGATGTCTTATATTTTTATTCTATTAGTAAACTAGGTTTTGCTCGCGGCTTCGCACACTTCTCTACTATATAATGGATGTTATTATACATATGAACCTTCCTCTTTAATCACTCTGTTTAAAAAAACCGCATCAAAATCCGATTCGTAGTTTTAAAGACACTAAGCATCCAGAAGGAGAGATAGTGGAAAGCGACTTTGTTTTATACTATGTAGTGATGAGTGAAGAAATGTATAAGTATTTAATAATTTTTATTTCGTTTTGTAATCATATAACCTTTTAAATTGAGAATTATTTTATTTACGGATCACACACTTCTGATTTATACTCTTAACCAGATCTTAGCTTCTACTAAGCCAATGATTAAAACCAGATAAACAGTTCTAATAAGACCAACATATGTATAAGAAAGTAAACAATCAAGTATAAGAAGTAACTTACATCATTATTTAGTGGTTGGATGCTCTCTTCGTCTTCGTCACAGTCTTGTACAAGGCACTCTTCTTCCTTGAGACCCGACTGCATAACAAAACATTATGAGTATTAGTTCCAATATGATAATGTTAATACATGCTTATTACTATATTTTAATTGCCTTGTATTAATACGTGAAAATCAAACATTGTACCCCTGATAAGCACATTGCGGGTATTGAGGAGTGTGAGATTCACAGAATTAAAGTTCATATGTAGAAGAATTGCAGAAAGCTAGAAGATATTTGTACTATGTACTATATAAGTTATAAGCAACTAACATTTTGAACATTCATCTAATACAGACCATAATAATAAGATTTTTCTTATGTTCGGGACTTATTATATTAGAAAGGTCCAATTAGACTTAAGGAACCTCAAATATTAAGGTTCCTGAGATTAAGTCAAGGAACTATATACGGAGTATATTTGAAGTGTGCGTGGATGGAAAAATTCGAAACTCTAAGGATAGTGTTGCTTATAAGGATCAAATTCTGTAAACTTACTATACATTTTAAAGTAAAGGAAAGGGTTCGTTTTTAAGAAAAAATATTTTGTTTTATACATTCTCTTACTAACCAAAATGTATTTTCTAAAAAAACGAGCCGACACTGGCCAGTGCGTTTAATGGTGATTCATTATCTTATATGTAACACAAGATTATAAAAAAAAGAACACCGACCAGTGTGTTGAACAGTGATTCATTATCTTACATGCAATACAAGATTACAAAAAACCAGCTGATCCCTGCAGATTCATCCACATTGAAAAAGAACACATATTTAAACAAAAATGTCATCCCACTCTCCTACGACGGCGCGCGTACATGCCTGAAGCGCGCGCTAATGGATTTTTCAAAAATTAAAGTATCCTATTGTACGCCTTAGACCTTCAGTTATATTCCAGTGAAAGTCCCGTCAAAATCCTTCCAGCCGTTTAGAAAATTACCTCAACCAGACAGACAGACAAAACATTTCTAACTGCATTTTTGTTATTGGTATCGTGTACACTTTTATATGCATTGAGTAAAAAAATGTTATTTTGAAATTACAAACAGACACT
>DWPV01004097.1:0-14082 GCA_018251915.1 Urbanus proteus proteus
CATATGCATTGAGTAAAAAAATTATATTTTGAAATCACAAACAGACACTTCAATTTTATTTATTTGTATAGATAAGTATGAATAGATAGTCATTACATGAATTAATGTGTCGTGATGCATTTCTGTTCTGTCTTTATTGTCTGTATGTTGTAAGCGCGAGTCATTATCTATGGCACCTATAATACTGGAAGTCCTAGCCCTATGCCAGTTATATATTGTTGTGAGTTGTCCTTTCGAGTAGCTATAAAAGTGATTTTTATATTAAATCATATTGGTTTACATAGTCCATTATTTGTTTCTGAAAATTATAAATTTTCATCTAATATTGTAATATATACATTTGCATTGACAGATTCAAGAGTTATACAACTTGCAAGAGACACAGAAGCAACTCGAGGCAGACAAAGAGAAGTTCATTGAGGAATTGAAAGAGCTTAAAGAGGGAACAGAACCTCTTGCAGCAGTGCTCAAAGAAAAGGAAGAGTCCAAGAGCGAAGCTGTCAAGAAGAATAGGTTTGTTTTGATGTTATGACTTGTTCGCATTTGGCAAATTATCTAATAGCAATTCATAATTCATTATCAGTAATATTTAATTGATATTAACACATTTCTATGTTTCTGCTGGACTCTCTTTTCAAAGTAGAAAGGTTTAGGACATATTCCACACAAAACAGGCTACGTTCAAATTGGTGGACTGCTACACACAAACAAACATAATATGTTACATGTTTGAGAACTTTTTTCCCAATTACATTATTCTTAAAGGAATCTCAGACGAGTATGTTACATCACTATGTTTTCCTTTGCTGTTAAAGCTAGTGATTATTAATTAGTAAATTTCTATTACTATTGTATTGTTGTATTTTAACAGGGCCGAAATTGACGTGAAAAATAACTACATAATGAAAGTGGTGCATGCATTTGATAAAGTAGAGACTGTACAGAAGGAAATTAAGCAGCATTTGGATAAGAATATACCGAATGAAATTGAGAAAATTAAGAAAGCAAACGACAAACTAATGGATAAGCAAAAACAGATCATGGTTGACCGTGACACACTTACTAAACGGATTGATACGCTGAAAGATGAGGTTGCTAGACAGGAGGTATGACTTCTATGATACTTGGTTTTTCATTGTTTCAGTACTAACTTGGGGTTTTTGGAATCTAACGGCTGTGCCATTAAATAATATGGGATTATTAAAGTATTTCACTTGTAATTTGGGATGATTTTACAAAATATGCGTACCAATAGGACTAATTCAAGAAATGTCTCGTTCCCTGGGCATGCAAAAGTTTTGGTTTACAATTGAAGTTTAATTAAAAAAAAAACACTTCATTAAAATAATAATACCTTTCAAATCAATAAACATTAAGGTTGTAGAAGTGGCTTGAAATAATTTTAATATTGATTCCTGTTCTCTAGATTTACAAACGCAACTTAGATGACAATCTAAAATTGCTCACGGCTCTGGCGGGGATAACAAAGCACGAGGAAGAGTTAAAGAACATCAATGAGAAACTGAGCGGCGTCAATGTTGAAACGATCGCGGAGAAGGAGCCGCTGCTCCAACAACAAACCAGGTTGTTCAGGGAGAAAGCTCAGAATGAAGGGACCTTGCGGGAAGTTAAGGTATGAAAAGTGTGCTAATATTTTTACTACTATTGACGATCCGCATGGTGGAGCGGATATAATACCGGTCTGACACGCAGTGGGTTCCAGGTTCAAGTCCCTGCCAGACAGATATCTAAATGATGAATTTAGATTTGTTTTAGGTCTGGGCGTGTGTGTATTCATCGATGTGTTTCATGTGTGTCATGACATGCAAGACACCAGAGAAAATCCTACTGTGGGGCTATGAGTGTAGAAAGCATTATTTTATGTAAGGGTCAGCGCAGACAGAGAGGAATAATCCTCGCGCGGTCTCGGGCATTTTCTTTACGGATCGCGTATGCTCGAGCATGCGTTCTGGGTTAACACTCTCTACACTGAAAGTACTCGTACGACGCGGGCGGCGACTCGATGCCGCGCGGATTCCCGCGTATCTTGGAGGACGCGCGAGCATTTTTTGTCAGGTTCAAGCATTTATGCACTTTATTTTGATAACTTTAAAGTTGATTTTCAATTGCGTTAATAAAATCCTCTCCGCTGCGCTCCTTTCTGTCTGCGCTGACCATAAGAAGCAAATGAGCGTGCTATTTACCTGATAATAAGTGACTACTGCCACTCAAGAATTGATATACCCCTTTTCTACTGAAGGTGTTCTACCTGAAATTGATCACAGATGCTACACCTGAGGTCTAAGATATTCGCCTCATATGTAACTCCATCGACATCCAATCCTTTACATGCATGTCCAATACTATACTTCATACATAAAAAAAGAATGACGTAGGTATCTATCCAGTCAATACTTTTTCTACTAACTTTGTTACACACAGATGCTTTGATAGGCCAAATGTTATATTCCAGGAGCAACTAAAGCGAAGCAAAGCAGATTTAAATAGATTAATGAAGAAGAATGTGGAAAATAAATATAGACAAGCGTTCTACAAGTTACATGTTACTAAAGCAATTGATAAGGACATTAAAGATTATTCTGTGGCGTTAGAGAAGTGTCTAATGGAGTTTCACCGAGAAAAGATGGAGAATATCAATCTGATTATAAGGTAATTTTGATGCAATACTAATAGGAGATAGAGAAGGTAATATCTACATTATGAAGTTATTTATTAACTACATTTTTTTACAGACAAATGTGGAGGAAGATATATAGAGGGAATGATATTGATTATATTGAGATCAAGACTGAAGGAGGCATGACTGCTGATTCCGAACGCCGTAAATATGATTATAGGTAAGGAATTTGGGTGTCACTCAATAAATCACTAGCCTATCATCTCCCACCATAATATAAATTAATTACAAAAGAAATATTCTCATATGAAAATTCTTCTTTTCAGTCAGAATTGTTCAGTGCTACCTAGTTCGATGTTTTACTAAAGACCCGTATGTGGTAGAAATACCAATGATCTCTTAAAACTAATAATATGTTTTATTTATAGAGTTGTCCAGTCCAAGAACGGCGTGGAAATTGATATGAGAGGGCGCTGCAGTGCAGGTCAAAAGGTTCTGGCCTGTCTCATTATTAGACTGGCTCTCGCTGAAACATTTAGTTCGAGGTGAGTACACAATTGCATACTATTCATATTAAAATTGAGACGGAGAATGGATGAAAAAGTCAAATTAACATAAACTGTGTGGCATTAAACAGTCATTAAGAAAAGGTTGTTAAAAGCATCAAACTACATTAAATATATACTATTTAATTTAGGACAAATAAACATTGACAATGACTTGACTATTGAAACTTTAAAATATGCAAATTGGTAGTCATATTGTTTTTCTCTTATTCATTACTGCTCTAACTTGGATCATAAATATTTCAGATTTGGTATCTTAGCGCTGGATGAGCCAACGACAAACTTAGATGAAGAAAATATTAAAAGTCTGTGTTCAGCCTTGGGTGAAATAGTACAAGAACGAATGACGCAGAAGAACTTCATGTTTATCATTATCACACACGACAGGGAATTTATTGAGTCTCTAGGAAATATTGATAAAGTTTCTCACTTCTATGAAGTTTCCCGGAATGATGACGGGAAATCGCGCGTTAAGAAAATAAGATTTTCCTAGTGTATAGTACTTACTAAAGTCTTATTTTACCTTTGTAGGACAAAACTCCCAGGTTTAAAAACACCAGAAAAAATTGTGTCTCTAGCTTGTGAATATATTTACAGCTATTTATTATGTGTTAAATACTGTACAACGCAACATTAAATAAAATCGGTGTCATATTTCGAAACCTTTTATGTTAAACTACGTAATTGGTAAAATTTACTTCTTTTTAATAAAAAGGAAATATCCTATCCTAAAATTGCTTTGCTGCTGTTTTAAATATATCTTAATGTTTATATCTCTAGCAGCTATGATTTTTTTTAACAAGTATTGTCTCATTTTGGTTAATGTAAATACGTTTTTTAATAAACACAGTTTTGTCTCACAAAATAAAATTTGACTTTAGTTTATGAATCATTATAACCATTCCTTTATACTGTTGCTATTTCAATTTTAGTCCCTAAGAAGGCGGTGCCTTAAGTTATGTTTATGAGTAATCATTACATACATTTTGTAAGAAGATTAAATTTTTATATTAATAAGTGCTTTTATTTTACGTTTTGATACATACACATATTAACAAAAATAGATTTTTGGTTTAAAATTTATGCTGTGCAAATATTGTATTCCTAATTTGGATAGGATGGGATCTTACCTCCTTTTCAAATACGACGAAAAACGCATATCAAATTAAAACATGTGTTTATTATATAAATAAAATATAAATTTCCAAACAATAATATTAACCCATTACTAGTCCTGTGATCACATTCAGTGGCCTGCAAATTTCAATTTGATCTATTTGCAATATTTTGCTTTCTTGCAAATTGGTCAATGTTACGCCTAGGAGCTCCGCTATTTGAGTGGGTGGGAATGATTGAGAAAGGCATTTCGTAATATATGGCACTAAATCTTCCGAGAAACAAACACAAAGAGATACATAATTCTGTCTCTCGATATCAGTGAAGGCCTGCTGTTCCTTGTGATAGAAAGCAATCAAAATTTGCGTAGCCTTTTCAAACGATTTCCGGAATGAATTATACACGTTTTTAACAATGTTCAATGGTGCTGTAACTCGAAGTGAATTTAATGACATCAATAAACCGTTACAGTACTCTGCTAGGGGATAGTAGTCCAGCAAATTCTCTGGTGGTCCAGAAGCCATGTTTTCATTAACAGGTCTTGGTACATTCTTAATGGTAGACACCTTATATGACCTCATTTGCATTTCAAATTGACTATCTACTTTTTCCATACTACTGTGGAATTGTGTAAGGATATTATTTCGAAATAATGGGGTAAGAACACATCTCAAATCAGCTCCAACTCGTCCAAAAGATAGACATAGATACATGCATTGGTTCAGTAATGATTCAAAACTAGATTCGTCTTCTCTAAGTACATCTTGATTTAATATTTGAGCCAGTACTTCAACCTGCCAAGATTAAAATTACAAAATACAGATAATGAAAAGCATTAAAAAATACTAAGGCTAAGGGAAGGCATCAGAGTTAAATAGAAATCATTAATTTGGAATTGAGAAGCAACACTGGCAGATACAGTGTCTCAACAATATGTTGCTAGTTCGTCCAATAGAAATAATTGAGCCAAAAGATAACACAAAAATGTTAGCAGTTGTGATTGCATGTTCTATTATTTAGTAGCCTTAGCTATATTAAAAAGACCATGTAAAGATTATACCTTTTGCTTAAGCCAACACGACAATGCACTGGTTCCACTTAGTTCATCATCTTTCACTTTGGTCTCTTGAGAGTCCGATAAGAATATAGATTTGTGTTGCGTTAAAACATTAAAAATATGAATCCTGTGTAGTTCCACAATTTTCCGCAATAGTTTTTCTGACGCTGCAAGACAATAAACAGGCAATGAGTACATATTTAGAAAAGTATGTTTTTAATTTTTAAACAGTTTTAAAGTTTGTTTTTCTAAACTTACATTCTGTGTTTTTTGCATCCTCAAGAGCCTTCTCAAACCATGCATTCCTGGCCTTCAGAAAATGCAGATGAAGACCATCCGACATCACTGCTCCACTACCTTTATTACCCAACAATTGCATACGATTATACTCATCATCCGTAGATTTGAAGACTGTGTTTGCGCGTCGCAGATATCCTAAAATCTATTGATACCTTTACAACACTAAACTTAAAAAAAAATTTAAATATATCACAAAAATATGTGATAACAAGTTTTATTACCTGTAGGCATTGAGGTAGTGGTAAATCATAACGCAGCTGATTGAATAGATGGTAAAGTGTTTCAAACCAGAGTGTCATTATTTCTGATGTAGTATTCTGAAAAAAAAAATTTAATATAAAGATTCATATTGATTGTATGAAATCAAGTTACTCTATAATTTTTCAAATACTACAAAAAATAATTCTAAAAAGTATATTGCCTGTATAATAGGGATCTCTGAATATCTTTTGGATAGATTCCGAACAAAAGTAAAGATATCCAATGCACTCTCATAATCCTCAGCATTGAGGGCCTCCCGCATCAGGGAGGGTAATTCCAAAAGCTCTAGAAGCTTGTCACTTTGGTTGCGGACACTGCTAAATCGCCTGAAATTATTTATAGATAATTTAGATTTGTATCAAATTCTAGAAACTTTGTTAATGAAATAAATTTACAAGTTTCAAAAGTACAACCTTATTATTTGTTTTAATCTTAGATTTCTTGTAATCAATCAATCTATTTCATATATTGCAAATAAACTCTTAGTATTTTTGTATAATACATAATGGACTTTCTTACTTTTTCTCTTGAATGATGTTACCAGCCATTTGTGAGAAACTCTCACATTCTTCTACAAAGCCGGGCATGGTGTCCAGAACAGTTGCCACCGAGTTTTTAGACTTCCCCAAATCCTTCATTATAGTTTGTGAAATCTCTGCTGTCTCCACAAATGTTTTGTAGTTAGTAAACGCAAGGTCCTGGGTCTGCTCTGTGAGATGGCTCATCTCTTCAGTCAACCTTTCAGGTTCCTTGCGGATATGCTCCCAGTTTTGCGATCCCAATTTTTTGATGTAATCGGTAACATCGCTGAAGTAGTCTGCATTTTCTAGATACCATAAAAAAATTAAATGAAGTTTGTACACACAAATATTGTAACTTTATTTATTAAAGCAGCATATGTGTAAGAGTAAGTAGCTACTACAACCTGCCACCAATAACAACATTTGTAATCAACCCTTAAAAGAATTGGACTCCACGAGAAGATATTGCTATTCTCTGAGGAATCATTTGAAATGGTTTGATCACTCTTTTATCAATGCTTTTAAATCAAAACCAGTGCAGTTTAATACTGCTGTTATCAAGCAGAAAGAGGTACCCTGATGTCTCGCAAGTTGAGCCATAAAGGTATTTACTACCACAGTTTATTTGCTTTAATATCTATCTATTTTCAGAAACGAATTACAATTGATTATCACCAACAGTAATTAACAAATCTAAGCTATTGTAATGGACAAAATTATTGTATATTTTACCTGTGCTTGAATTTGGAAATAATAGCTGGCAGAGCTCTTTTAATTCTGCAGCCATTCTAGTGGTTGTTGCAGTCGACTTACGTATATTTATTTATAGCTCAACTATTATCTGTACGGTTTCACTATATTATGCTACCGATTCAGTTTCCGAGCCTCAAAACGAAATAAATAATATTTAATTAAATAAGAAAATATTCTGTAAGAATTATCCAAACTTTTGACAATATTGACAACATTTTGACAACATGAATATTGACAACTTGACAAGAACGAGTAAGCAAGTATTTCTCTTTCTAACAAAGTGCAAAATCCTTAAGAACCTTCCAAGCGCTTTAATTTCGTTGTTGTTAAAAAAGGCTAGTTGACATTTTTTTAAATACGTCCTTTAGTGCGTATATTTTATTTTTTCGGAATAAAAGGTAAAATTGTATTTTCTTTTAATGTATCCCACCTTGTTCGGATGCATGGTGGGGTACAACGAATTGAATGTATGTCGTAAGTATGCGTTGGCGGATGGTTGGCGGAGTATATGGTAAAACTATTTCGCGGTGTGATTTATCCTTACCGTCAGTGTTACAGTGCTTTATTCGTGCCAGATTGGCACGTGTGGTGACGGCAACGACCGCCACTGTTGGCAACTTTAGCAGCCTGGACGAATTTAATCGTCCAGGCGCCTCTCACCAGTGCGATTCAAATTCAAACTCTCAATGAAGTCTACAGTAAATGTGATATATTTTATTGCCATTGAAGTGAATTCTTAAGATTAACACTATGTGTAATAAATTATGTTATAACTATAACTTCTCATTATTCATTACTTTAACTTTTATAATAATATGTATTGTGTTCATACGACAGTTGTAGTGATTAAATAAATAAATTAATATTAGTGTGACCGTACCCTTAGTATGAGTTTGTTATGTTTTTTTGATACGATCTCGGTTTACGTTCGTTTTTTCATAGTAAAATTTTAATACCTAAACGGTCCACTAGGATCGCTGCATGTAGATGTATAATATGCCAAAATGTAAACTAGGAACGTTTCACTAAACGCAATAAACTCGTAATAGGGGTACTGTTGTGTTGTACACGTACCTTAATAATATGAAAATAAAATTAACTATAAGTCGCATAAACTTACATAACATACAGAAATGTTTTAAATTAAACATTTCTTTTATAAAATATTTAAACAATTTCAATCTATATTCAGTATTTACTTTAATTTTTACGGTATAATATTCTACAACTCTTTGTACAGATTATATAATATTATTGACTTTTTTTAATCTATATTTTGTATCTGTGGAATAGAATAGAATAGAATTTTGTATGAATTAATTTTGGAAACGGAGTTTGCAAGATAGCCATTTGCCTAATAACCAAACATCTAAATATTCAGACTGTTATCGCTCAAAAAGTTGTATTTATAAATGCCTAACAACAAAAAGATTTTTTTGGTGAGATATAAGATCATTGCACGATAGTTTAAGCTTACTTTCTTTATGTTCGCTCTTCATAAACTACACTGCTAAGTTCTGTGATTGCGTCATGTAAACGTATAGATATAGGATGTGGATTCGATAATCAGGTAAATCTTTTCAATCCGCAATATAAAAACACAATTTCTATTATAATTTGAGTATATTTTTTAATTGTCTTAAAGCTCAAAGTTTGTTTAGATCTCTAACCTTTTCTTTTGACGTATAACCTAATATTCATTTTCAAGACTTGCGACTTGACACCATTTTTGTTTCGCCTTTACGTCGGTATTTACCTTTCGTGTTTCGTGTGACTTATCAATTCGTAGCGAAAAAATCGAATTATTCGTAATAGTTTATATTAATTGTTAAATATTTTGATGTTTGTTTATTAAGGTTATGTTGATGTTTTGATTTGAAGTAAGATGTATGGGAAATTAATGACAGGAGTCTCTCAGCTGCGTTAAAACATTTTGCGCCCATTGTGCTCGATATGTCTTACATAAAACACGGAATTACATATTAATTTTACATTTAAAGACATTATTTAAACATATTTATAATTTATTTGTGTTCTAGAATCCTATTTCCTTTTAACAACCTTTTAAATACAACATATATTTTGTGAAATTGTGTATTTATATATTAATCTTAAGTGGTTGATAAACTTTATTAGGTTTCTTATAAAGTGTGCAATAAAATGTATATATAAATGAATGTATGAAGATGAAGTTTTTATACAGATCAACATAATGCATAGATAGCAAATTGGTGTCTAATGCCTGAAATGTAAAGCAATACCAGAATGGAGGGTGATGCAGAAGAGTTTACTCTTCATTGGGGGGAGGAAGTAGAAGTCAAGGTAATTTAAATTATTTTACAATAATACATTTCTATCATCCATAGTCTTAAAGTACTCAATATTTATATGCACCCATATTACAAGCAAATCAGTTTGGTAGCCCATATTCAATCGCAGTAATATAAAATAAAACAATAACATTACAAATCATATAATTTTTTACAATATATAGTTGTATAAACATTACATTGTTATATTGATATAACAGTTTTTTTGTTCTGTTACTTGGCTATTATGCTTGTTTGTGTGTAATTGAAAATACCATTACCTTTTCCTGTTTTCAAAAGGCATAAAAATGCCATGCTGCTTAGAACTGAAGCTCAGACAGTATGACATGTGGCAGAAATCCCTTATAGTGGCAATAGTGTGTCTATGAACCCTTTAACAAGCACAGTAACTGCATTTCAATTATTTAATATGTTGTCATTTTTTATTATTATTTCTCCCATTATTTTTATTTTCATTATTTTTAGCACACAGCTGGTGTAGTGGCATCTGAAGTGATATGTGGCCTTGATAATGTGCAATCAGTATCCTATTCAAACATGGTATGCAACTTTTTTTTTAATCAATGATGGCTCAAATCTCTTTAGATAGATTGCATGGCACTGGTGCTCTACGTACAAAATGTGTATATTCCAGGTCTTTAAATACCTATATCTTGTTTGCAACAACTCAACAACATATAGAAAAAATGGTTTTGTATGTATAGTGCAAGTCCTTTCAGCGTTAAAAATAGGCTATCACTCTCCCTATTACAGGAATGCTATTAATATTAACTCATAATGCATGTGATATATTTTTACAAAATAATAATTATAGTCTTAATATTATATTAAAGTGCTCCTCTTAAAATGCATATGGAAAGTAATTAATTAATTGATTAAAGTACTCAAATGATACATTATAATGAGTAGTTACTTATCAGCAATTAAAATACAGCTGTTTGTAAATCATTGCGGATATTCAGAACTTTAGCATAAAATTAAAGCAGTATATGATTATGATATTAAATGCAGCTCTGCTAAGAGTATAATTTTATACCAAACACACATTTTGACCATTTTCATTGTGTCTATTACACAGACATCTGAGGAAATAATAGCAGACACAGATCAAATGGCTGCAGAGAATCTAATGTACTTATCACAAGATGTAGTTAGTTATGCGGATAGTGCAGAGTTGGCTGATGACCTAAAAGTTGAGTGTGTGACGGAGGAGGTCATCACCGATGATTGGGTTATGCCAGGTGGACAGGAAAGGTGAGTTATTATTTACAGATTATTTTTTTTATTCTAGACCAATATAAAATTTTTGTTAGGATAATATTGATTCTTGGATGAAACTGATGATTGAGTAGGATAATTTGTCTATGTTGTTGTACTTGTGTTATATTTACAATTGAAAATGGTAGCCTAAAAATAAGTCATCAATTTCAATCATATAGTTTCAAACCAGCTCAGATATTACATTAAATTTACAACAATAAATTCCTTTTACTAAATGGTGTTTATCAAATATTTTTGGCTAAAGTATTTTCACTAAAAACAACATTAATGTCACAACTTTTATTTACTTCTTATCTTTGAAATAATTAAAGTTATCACTATGTGGGCATGTAAGTAGACTAGATTACATATGATTAGAAATGTTCATCACTATCATAATCTAAGTAATTATACTAAAATTTCTAGTAATCCATTAAATATATTTATTTATTAATCATAACTGAAGTTATTCAATATTTTTTTTATTTATTTCAGAGTGGAAGTGCCTTTGGAACATTTGTCTAATCCAGTGACAGGTATTAAGATAGAAAATGATATTGACGTCCCTTTGCCAACTGATCAGGTATCTAATTGACCTCCTATTTATACCTATTTCTATACAATAACACTGGTCCATGGTGCAAGTAACGTGGACAAAGTTAAAGCATATTTTTTAAATGAATCTTCATATAATATTTTTGTGTGAACAGAAATATATCGCACCTTCGGCGGGACAAGGGCTTAAAACGCAAAAATGACAAAATTGAATTAAATATTCCAAAGTGCATTTAAAACATCCTACTATCTGGTAGAACAAAGTCAACCATTCATTGTAAAACATGCACTTGGGCCCTTGTCCCTCCCTTGTGTGATATGTATTTGATCAATTAAGCCAATAAAATGTATTACTGTGGGTAAACATCACTAATTACAGACTCTTATCACACATCTATTAATGATCATCTTGTAGAATGTATTGCTTAGAATTATTGTACATGGCTACTGCTAGTTGGACTGCTTTCATATTTACTAGAATGATATCATAAAACAAAAAGTTAATTGTGTAATTCCACTCTTGAAGATATAGTTCGAAAACCTCCTGTGAGTCTCCATGGTGATATCCTAAAAATTAGAACATAGCAGTGCCTTTATTGACCACAACCATCCTTTAAAGTTTAAATGATTGTTTAACAAAAGGTATATGGAAAGCAACGAAGCAATAATCATGCTTATTTGTTCATCAGGACGAATACACAGCGATGAGGCCATGGCCGTGCGACTTCTGCTCCCGTCGGTTCCGCAAGAAGGCCGCCCTAATGAACCACATGGTCGCGCACCAGAACGACCGGCCGCACGCGTGCAACCTGTGCGGCGTGCGCTACGTGCGCAAGTGCGACCTCATGAACCATCTGAAGGTGCACGCGTTCGTCCCGGACGACCCGGAGCCTGTTGAATATGGTCAGTGACGATTTCGTTTGTACCACCGAACGTAGGACTAGACTAGTTCCAAGAAAACCCCTGGTGAAAGAGTACCAACAAAGTATGAGTGATACTGATGTGTCGTTCGATAGCACTAAGCGCCGGCGCGACGTTACTTAGTGTATTTTATTGTTTATAATACATATAATTCTTTCCATTTTAGTTCATGAAACCATTTTTATTTTGTTACTATCCTAATTAGGCATAGATATCTCTTTTTAGTTCTTGTGTAACACCAGTAGGTTTAATATAATTCATATTTATAATTCTATTTCTTTTTCCAGATGATGTTATAGATAACAGCCAAGTAGTTAAACCAAAGAAAAAGAGGGGACGACGGAAAAAGAATTCTGAACCTGTTGAGGTAACAATAACTCTGTTTACTATTTAAAGTTGGTCACAGGTGCAGTTTTAATTAACTGTAAAATCATCCATGAAACACCATGTAAAATGCACCCTCATGTAAAACCATTGCAATTTACAAACAAACATGAGCCCTAATCATTTCCGGCTTTAGGGGGGGGCGACCCGGGTCACGGGCGCTCATGTGTAACCAAAAAAATTCAATCTTCCGAAGAAATGGTGCAGTACATTGATTTTCAAGAATAATTCTGTAAAGACTCTACTTTGAATAAAATATTTTTGATTTAATTTAATTCAAGGGCTGATCAGCCAATGAGCGAATGGAGTGGGGGGGGGAGGGCAGTTAATATATTGATAGAGGATTTTATTTTACATATATAGAGGAATGGTGGCAAAGTCATATGGTAGAAATCTCTAGGGGATGCAGCTTTTGTTTTATCCATAACCCCCCACTACCACTCTCCTTGGCGACACCTATGGTCTAGCTTGTAATCTAAATAACATTCACTACACACCACTTACTTACTAATCTATACTATGTGTAGAACGGCGTGTGGGAGAACATGACGTCAGCGCGCACGCAGCAGTGGTCGCGGCGCGCGCGGTCGCCGGCGCGGCCGCCGCCGTCCCCGTCGCCGCCGTCGCCGTCGCCGCCGCCGCCGCCCGCCGACCCCACGCGCCCCTTCGTCTGCCGCCACTGCGGCGTCGGCTTCGCTAGGGAGAAGGCGTTGCAGTCGCACTCTAGGGTATGTTGGCCACTGATATTTTTTTTTAATATAACGAAAAACATGTTGTCTATAAACAGCAGAGATCTATCTTTCTTTTTTATTGTTATTTTAATCGATTGCTATTGACGAGAATTACTGTGTTAATTAAGAAAATATAAAATGATAACCTATGATTATGGTTAGTTTTGGCTACAAGTCGAATCGCATTCATTTTACAAGTAGGTTGGCAGCCAAACGTAAGTAAAATAATTAAAAAAATCAGCCATCATGCCTTTTAAGATCCACTGCTGCCAACCAGTCAACCTGTTCCTTCGAATTTTTTAGTGTTAAGTCTGCTTATTGTAGGTAATACATATTCAATCAATAAACAGTTGATAAATCAATAAATATAAAATCCAGTGTTCCACGTATTCGGAGAGCGACCCGTGCTGCTCGTTTCAAAACCATTTCTAAGTGTGATAATATATGATCGCAGGTGCACGGCGGGGACTCCCCGGTGGAGTGCGGCGAGTGCGGCGAGCTGTGCTGGTCGCGCGAGGCGCTGGCCGCGCACGCCGCGCAGCGCCACCCGCACGCGCCGCCGCCGCGCGCCCGCCGCCGCGACACCGACTACACCGCCTCCGACTCGGGTGACGTGCACTGCTTGGTTTCTTTTTTTTTTTTTTTTTAATATGACGGAAGTAGTAACCGAGCGTGCAGTCAACCCGATG
>DWPV01004098.1:0-14081 GCA_018251915.1 Urbanus proteus proteus
TAAAAGCAATTTAATCACGTGTCTGGCCAGACGCAAGACTAATCCAAAATAGTGTGAAAGTGTTACATTTAAAAAAAATATAATGGAGAACTATGATTTTTTTTTAAATGTAACATAATGAGCTCCATTGTGGTATTTTTCTGAAATATTGCCTCTCTAAAAATGTACTTAAAACGTCCATTTGTGTGACGTAAACGGATGTTTCAAGTACATTATTTTAAACCGTTAGATAAAATAGTGAGTGGCATTAATAATAAATTTCTCCGTGAACGTTCCAGAAAGCGGAGCTGAGCAAGAAGTCCGACAGCAGTAGGAGGGCAGGCGAGAGCGCGGCGGCGTTGCCCGTGGCGGGCGTGGGCGAGGTGGACCGCGCGCAGATCGCGCAGCAGATGGCGGCCGCGCTCGTGGCGCAGGGCAAGACCGACGTGTCCTCCGAGGAGCTGGCGCAGCTGGTGGACGCCGTGGTACGTAGCGCACGGTCCGCGGCGGCGCGGGCGAGGTGGACCGAGCGCAGATCGCGCAGCTGACCGACTAGATCGACGTGTGATACCATTTACCACTATTGGTTTTCATTTTAACTATCCACTCCATTGAATTCATCATTTCCTTATTTGCTTTTTGACTACAACTGTTTTTCATATATACTTCTCTATAGTTTCCATTGTGTTGTTATTTTTTTGTCTTTCCTTATGCCATGCTTAATTGCTTTACTAAATTCTGGTAGGCGTTTCCTTCTGCCTTGTGTATCTTTGGCGCAAACTATTTTATTTCTACTTAAAAGACTTACGATTAGTCTAATCATCACTAATCTTACAACAATTTTTTTAATAATAACAGGTTGGCATGGCTGAAGCAAAGAAACGAGAAGCCGACGAGAAGAAGCAAGCAATTGCGAAAGCTGTAACCAATAGGCCAGCGAAGTCAACGATGAGCGGCACCGCGTCCGCCTTACAGATGTTGCAGTCAGCGTATGATGATAAAAAGTAAGTCCTAGTTTTAATGTTAACGTAAAAATTACATGGATATGTAGCACCGTGTAAAGCATATAGCAAATAAGTTTTGGTTTCATTTTTAAATGATGCATTTACATATTGTGCATTGGGAATGACATCTTTTCTTTGTACTGTAATAAGATTTTAAAAATCTTGAATTGTGTTTTTTTTATAGAATAGTTATTAGTCATAAAAATTTCATAATCTTTTCAGTTTCAATGGTATGGTTAAAATAATAATAAAAACAAATATTTATCACTTCAAAATTTAATTAATATTAATATTTCTAATGTCTAAAGCTACTTAATTATTTTTTCTTCTGAGCTAATGTTTGTTTTTCTATTTATAGAAACGAAAAAGAGGACGTGACTGACGCAATGGACGGGTTATCGGACTCGGACCTGGAGACGTTGCTGAAGAACTTCAACGAGCTGTCCGCCGAGGAGCAGCACAGCCTGATCGCGTACCTGAAGAAGCTGGAGGCGCGCGAGCCGCAGCGCGTGGAGCGGCTGCGGCAGTACGTGAGCGCGGCGGCGCGCAGCGCGCACGCGGCGCCACCTACCGCCTCGTCGCCCGGCGCTCCGCCCCCCGTAACGCAAGAGCCCGCAGGAGCGCAGGATGCGCAGCCCGTCACTATCGATAGCGATGATGATGATTACACCGTTGAGGATGTGAGTCGTGTGATGCGAATGAGTTGTTTTAAGTTTTTTTTTATAAGACGCTTTCTACTCTCGTAGTCGCGTAGTTTTTTTGTCTGTGACGTGGGTGCCGTGGACACAGACAAATATATGAACACCCAGAGCCAGAACAGAAAGCTAAATTCATTATTCAGATATCTGTCTGGCCGGGAATCGAACCCAGGACCCACTGCGTGACAGACCGTTATGGTAACCGCTCTGCCACACGAGTCCCAAATTTATTTTGCCTGGAAATCATCGGTGAATGATATGTCAGCCTTATCCTCGTCGTAGATAAAACGGAATGTAGATTATTTATGTAATTTAATTCAATGCCTTGGATTGACATTTCCTATAACTTTATAAAAGTCAGTTTTTTATTATTAAAAGTAAATCTCGCTACAAATCCATAGTAGTCCGCGTCCCATTAAATTTCCTTTTCTTATTTTAGGTATTCAAGACTGTGACAGAAAAGGTTAAAGAAGATCAAATACGACAAGAAATGGAAATAGTAAAGAAGTCTTTGGAAGAATCTAAAGTGACGGCAGCGGAGGCGACGCCCGCGCCGGCCGTCGACCTCAACATGTCGTCCGCGGCGGGCTTGCTGGCGCTCGTGCACGCCTCACTGCAATCGCAAAAACCAACTATGCAACATAACTCTGACGTCGTCGCTAGCAGCACGCAGCCACGGTCCTTCGGAGACTTACCCGAAGCTCCCATGACGCATCAAACTCCCATGCAGCCAACCTTCATCCCCACGTTGCAAAATAAGCAGCAGCAACCAATACCACTCTTTAAACATCCAAATCTAACTACTTTCGGTGGCAATCCTAACCAGGATGGGCTGCCTCCGTCTAACACAATGGGTTCTGGAGGCAATCACCCAAATGAGGATACGCAGGTTCCGCAAAACATGGGCTTTGGAGGTAGTCATCCTAACGAGGATACGCGAGTTCCGCAAAACATGGGCTTTGGAAACAACCTCAATGAGGATATGCGGATCCCACCAAACATGGGCTTTGGTGGCAACAATCCTAGTGAGGATAAACGCGATCCACAAAACATGGGCTTTGATGATAACAATTCTAATGAAGATATGCGTAGTCCACAAAATGTAGGCTTTGGTGGTAATAACGGTAACGAGGATATGCGGGGTCCACAAAACATGGGTTTTGGCGGCAATAATTCTAATCAAGATACGCGCGGTCCACAAAACATGGGTTTTGGCGGCAATAATTCTAATCACAGTACGCGCGGTCCACAGAACATGGGCTTTGGTGGCAATAATTCTAATCAAGATATGCGTGGTCCACAAAACATGGGCTTTGGTGGCAATAATCCTAATCAAGATACGCGCGGTCCACAGAACATGGGCTTTGGTGGCAATAACCCTAATCAGGATATGCGGGGTCCACAGAACATGGGTTTTGGGGGCAATAATCCTAATCAGGACATGCGAAATCCGCAAAACATGGGCTTTGGTGGCAGCAACCCTAACATGCATGAACCAATGGCCCACAACCCACCGGTTTGGGAATCGAGGCAGGAGCATGGCATGCACAATATGCCTCGAAACATGCCAGGGAACAGGGGACCTCAACCGAGAGGCCCTGGTTATGACAACTTTACTCAAGATAATAATTTTAATAAAGGGGAGAGAGGACCACAAGATAACATGTTTAATCAGTGGCCACAAGGAGGGAACTATAATAATATGAATACTGGGAGAAAGAATTTCGACGCGCGACAACATAATACCAATCACCAACAGTATAGTAATTATGAACAGAACTCCCGCGGTCGAGGAGGGCGAGGTAACTTTAGCAACCGCGGTCGAGGGCGCGGCAGGGGTGGTTTCTTCTAACGTTTACCTAACTTTTTAAGGAGTATAATTTAGCTATAGATAAACGTAAACTTAAATATGTAGAATAAGATAAATGTAGCTAAAATTAACCGTGTAAAGTCTTCAGCTGGTTGAACGGCTCTCCCATTCAAAAAAGTTAAATATACAACTGTTATACAGAGTTTGTTTTAAGTCTTATTTCTTGACATATTTACGTTAATAAGTAATTGTTCTGTTTTTGTTTCATAACTAAACATACATAACGTATTGTAAAAGTTCGAAGTAACGATTTAATGGAACATTTTTATTAAGGCTTTTGATTGTACAACTTTGTAATGCATTTTGAGCCCTCAAACTGAATATATTATTTTGGTATAACCGTGAATTTTTGTACCGATAAGGATATTAATATTATGATATAAAGTAGTCATAACTATTGGTATTTTAGATTACGACAAAATTAAGTAAGTTAAACAAGTACACTATGAAAAGTCGCCGAGTAGACACTATTTATGGACTATCATTTGTTGTGTGGATTAAAATGTGACAATATTTTAAAGCATTATATTTTTATTACCTACCAACAAAGTATTTCTTGTAATTGTATAATAGTAATTAGATGTAGAAGCATCTATCATTATAATACATTTTAAAAAGATTGTTTTTTATTGAGCTCCTCTAAATTTACATCTTACCTATTAATTATCCCTGTTCATACACTCCATCTTTTGCACGAATTACGTATAGGTATTGGAATGCAGACTGCTTTGTTGAGGATTCACACGCACGGAACTTTTGGGAGAAGTCTACATAATCGGGTTCAGGCTATTTCATCAGAACGTTTTTGAAATGAAATGATTCCTTATTGTAACCTTCGAATACATACGATCCCATTACTTGGATTTCTGTTTTATATTGGCTGGGTACAGTTACAGTGGCAGTTTACAGTGTCTTCGGGCCTGCGAAGTAGTAATAGCGAGCCGGCGGTCCCGACAAATGGCATTTAGGGGTGCACCGTGCAGTTCTAGCCGATAGGAATCCAGTACAAATCTTCATGCATTGGTAGTGTTACCCCACACAATATGTTTTTCTTGTGTGGTGAGTGCCATAATTCACATATCTGTCTGGTAACGCCACGCATGTCGTTAAATTGTATTAAAGAGATAGTGTTTTATAGGTCCATTATTATTTCTACGACAAGTGAATTTAAATTTAAAATTACTATAAATATGACAAATAAAATCCAACTTTTTTTCTTAAAAATGTATTATAATATATAACTGTACAGAAACTATAACCATGATTTATCTACGATATAAAGTTCAGTTCAGTAACTTCCTAACTCCATCAGCGCGTCTATGTGTTCACTTTCCGGCAGAATGTCTATTTCAACCAGCTCGGACTTCACTTTAGCGCTCTTGGGGTCCAATGAGAAAAATCTAAACAATTTAGCTAGATTTATCACAGAGTAAGCGGAATAAGACAACCAGTCTTCTACGAGTTCCTTTAGCATATTGAACGCGGTCACAACTTGCGGTGAAAGTTTCAATTCTGAAAATGAAAACGATATATGAATTATTATAAAACATAAAATTTTAATATGAGAATAAAATCAAATACATAATTTAATGCATTCCAGTTGTAGCATATGCATGGCAGATGTTCACGGGCGACAGGGACTATTTACAGCCAGAGGAACTGCACGCCCGTTTGTTACTGAATATATTGGCAGGACAAAAACTTACTTGACGTATTATGTTTGTTGACATCGAACAGGAAGAGGTAGAAGTTGGTTTGCAGGTAGAGATCCTTCTCGGTGTACTCTCGGAACATGAGTCCCTTCCCGCAGGCGCGGCACAGCGGGTGTCCGGCCGCGAAGGCGTGCGGCAGCCGCGCGCTGCGGGCGCCGCACGCGGGGTCCTCGCACGCCAGCCGCCCCACGCTGTACCGCTCCACCGCGCGACGCAACTGCACGCTCAGCTGGTTGTGTATCCCCGCCACATACTCCACCGGCCTAACTTTACACTTCTCATTCTGACACTGCTCCAAGAACGTGATCGTCCGATTACTATAAAACGTCTCTCGTATCCGGTTCTCCGTCTTACAGCTTTCGTTCGCGCACACGAACGTGAACGCCTCGCAGTATCTGTACTTTTCGTGCTCGTTTTCCACCTCGTACGTTTCGGTGTTCACGTTCTCCTTCTTCATTTGTTGCCTGTAGCCGGACGGGTCTAAACCGAGGCAGTCAGCGACACGAGCGGGATCCATCCCCTCGATTGGCTCGCAGATACGCGATATCACCGGATGAAGCTGATGAGCCAAGTAGTACTTGTAATCGATTTTCAGATGTTCCGAATTTTTCAGCTCCTCTATGTGATACGCCCTCTGCGTTGCCGAGTTCGCTGTCCCATCTTCGCAAATAATATAAGGCACGATATCTCCTTTCTTGAACCTTCTACTGTTTTTACTATTTAGTCTCATCGCCACTTGAACGTGCGGTTGTGTATTTTTATCTGCATATTCGTTCGGATTTTTCGTGAGTTGCTTCGTTATAATAAGAAGAGACAAGGGTATCTTGTTTGTTACTAAATCATCTTTTAGTTTATTTAAATGCGTTTGTATACTCTCTAACCTTTCATCGGCTGTTTGTTCTGAAAGGATTTGGCTTAGAATAAACTTGCCCGCTTCAGCTGCCAGTTGTGACCAATCACGCCGAACGATATCCAAACCTTTATGTTCTTGCGTGTAAGCAAATTCCCCATTCGCGTTTTTGCTTATCACTACAGCCGCATATTTCTTCTTCTTCAAAAGCAACAAATACTTGAACACTCCATCGATATCAAGTTCGATTTGTTTGTACTTTTTGTTTATTTCCCTTTTGAGATCATTACCGATTTTGAAGACGTAATCGTAGTCCAAACAGTTCGTGTTTATCATTATACTGTCCGTGTCGCCGTAAACTACATCATAATTTAATTTCTGTACAATTTCTTTGGTATCCATGAGAATTTCTCTGCCCTTCATGGTGACGAGAGCCGCCAGCGGCTTAGCGTAAAATCTGGAATGGGTAAATCCAAGACAACCATACATTGAGTTTGCTGTAAGTTTAAGAGCTGTTTGCCTAATGTTATATTGCATATATTGCTCTCTAGGCAGGTCGGGCGGTTTCATTAATTTCTTGACTTCGCGTCGGCTTTCGACGAGCTTTTTAATTTGGGTAGGTAACACACCAAATTCAGTATTTGAAGTCGGTAAAACCAAGTTGTTGATATCGTCATCAGAAGCAACATTATTTTTCCTCTTTATGGTCGTAAAACAAATGTTATATTCTTGAATAATGCTGGGATACAAAGAGTTGAAATCCATGAGAAGAATAAGTTTATCGTAAAATCCCTTCTTTGGGTCTAACACCAGACCTCCAGAATATGCTGCTTTTTTCTTCCCTTGTTTCTTGGAAGGATTACTTGCTCCTTCTTCTTGATCGTCATTGTCACCGTCATTAGCTACATTCTTTTTACCGTAAACTTTATCTGGTACAATATAGTCTTTCTCTGAAAATGCGTGGAGCAAAAGATATTCATTTCTTTCTGATCTTCCGCCCATTAAAGTGCGAGACATGACATTGCCCGCGATTTGCGTTATTTGCAACGCTAGTGGAATGACATTAAGTTCGCACATCATTTTGAGGATATATGAGGCATCCTGCATGCAGAGTGTGACGAGGTGGAGTAATTCTGCGCTATTTTCGTAATAGCGCGGCAAATCCTCTAGAGCCACATCGAGGCGATCGCCTTCCTTCATTTTTAAAACATTAACACAAAGAGTGTCGAGGTCGAAGCTCCTAGCTCTAATAAGTTCCATTGCAGAGAGTTTGATATCGCACACCAACCGTCCCAGAAATGCGTCCTTCGCAGCGAATTTCCTTTGAGGTGCCACAGATCTCTTCAATCTCCCTAACCGAGACCAGTTCGGTATACGCAAATCTAGAATATTCCCTATCAATAAGTCTTGCTGAAATCCTTGTAAATCATGACCTACGACTAAGTCGGGATCTAGTTTCCAGAACTGCACCATGAAGTAATTGAGTAGCTCTCTTTCCGTATCGCATTTATTGAGTTTTGTTGCTTTGTATTGCGCCAAGTGCTGTTTGAGGTCCAATGGCCACATCTCATTGCATTTTGTTATAACTGTGAACATAATAATATGGTATAAATTAAACACAAATCTATCTATTCATAATTAACTAATAGAAATAAAGAATATCAATATCATAGGTTTAACTTACCACAAAAATGCTGTTGAAATGGTGGATTTGGTGGCGGCTTGTCTATCGGGAAACTGTTATGTGTTAAACAACTCAGCATAATTATTTTGGTTTTGTTTGTTTTTGGATCCGTAACTGTCCTCATGTTTATCTAAAATACACACAAAAAACATAATTTTACATCATAACTAATGTATGCTAGCTAAGACCAATCATCCCTAAATAGAACATTCTATTCCATAATGCATTGTACATAGATCTTTAGGAATGGAATGAAATAAGGGACCGATATTTTTGATACATATTAAAATTTCTCGACAAAACTTACGGTGGCAACGACAATCGGCGGCGGCTCCAAATCGCTATCATTCCTAATAACAGTAACCTGTTCCATTTTGGTCACGGCTGCTTCCAGTTTACACCAAGACACTTTAGCTTGTACATTCTCGGGTTGTTTTACTTCCAACCAACAGGGACCTTTGATCTTCCTCCCGAGTAGGAATGTCTCCAGAGATGATGTGTTTGCTCCAAATATGTGTGAGAATGTAAGGTAGGTTTTGCCGGCGGGCGGTGGCGGCAAAGTTGCCTGTAAACAGCACAAGTCAAATAATAAACGGAACTTGAACATCTAACAACATTGATTCGTGCACAAAATGTCTTATTAAAATCTATATGACTGAATTTTCTATAATATTTTAAAGTATCGACAGAGTATCGACTCATGTATGGTAAGGAATATATGGTAAAGAACAACAACAAAATGTTTTATTAAAATGGTAAGGATCATGGATGATCCCAATTATAATAAAAAACCTACTAATATAAGACCATGATTGTAGATAGAATTAATTATGATTATTATTACATATTGTGTTATGTAGGTAATTACATTCAAAACAAATATATTAAAATGTTGACAAAATAATTAAATTAATTAATAATATTTACATGTTTGTTAATGAGACGAAGAGTTAAAAGGACTTACGGAATATTTCACTTCTAAATAGTCAGACTGAGCTGGGATGTCTGGTAAATTGAAACAGTAGTTCTTAGTAACTTTCCTGGATTTGAACTCGGTAAGGCCTAGCTCCTTGGCCACAGAGTTGTTGAATTCTTCATACACATCCGCAATGGTCACTTCTTGGTCTGTTGATTCTAGTGTTACTGGATCTAATTTCTAAAAAGAAATATTTGTCAATACACAAAATTACAAACAAATTAGTCAAATAGTAACATAAAATATACACCGAAGAAAAAAAGGCCTAAGGTCTATCTGACATTTCAAATTCCCTATTTTCACTTTTCATATGTTTTTATGCAAGTGCAAGACAGTATAAGACTATAATTAGTAAGTAGTATAATAAATGTAATTTATGTATTACATATATCTGGGCTCAACTTAGTAAAGGACTTTGAAGATGACTTAAAAAAGAACTTTTTATTTAATTCACTTACATATTCTCTGGGCAATAAAAACAGCTGTCGGTCTACATTCTTAACGACCAGACAACACGATGCCGAGCCAGCCTTCTTACTCGCTGGCTTTACATACACCTTCCCAAACAGGTACACCACACCTGGCTTCACAAACCTGTCTTCCCAAGCATCCAACCAATAAAACTTAAGGACTGCGTCTTCTTCCTTATTGGTTTGTAGTGGCAACTGCCCGTCGGTCTGAATTTGTGCTACTATTAGATTGTCCCCCATTTGATCTGTCCAGTTGCTACTTAAAGGTTTCAGTTGCTTGGGTGACTCTTTCTTCACTGGGAAGATATCAAAGTCCTCATTAAGAAACTCTTCAGCGACATCTGTGATTGTGTTGAATGAAGAAGGAATCTCTTCCTTGATTTCCTTGGCTGGAGGTGGTGGTGCATCGTTGCTGAAGTCGTCCCCTAGATCTATGTCTTGAGACTCAAATTCTTCTATGTTTTGAGTAGCAGAATCCTCTATTTCTTGCTTAATTTCCTTATCTATTTTCCACTCAGGCTTTTTGGGTACAACATGATTGTTTGATGGTTTTGTGTCAATTGTTTCTATTTCCTGTAAAAAATATTCATTTTTATACTATTTCAACAATAGGATTGCCTTAATCATATGTAGCATTGTGTAATGTACTGTGTAATCACCTAGTTCACTTACCATCTCTTGCTTAGGCATTACTTTAACTTCCTTTGTAACTGGAGTAGGTTTTTTTACAGATGAAGACAGAGTTTTGAAGTAATTTTGAGCTTCTTTCTTGCTAGACTCCACTATGTTAGCTTTGGGTGCTACAGGTTTTGGTTTGACCACGGCAGGAGCAGCACTGCCATCTAAGTCTGACATGATGTCTGATAGAATATTGTCTTCAGATAATTTAACATCCTGAAATTGGATTTAGAAATTTGTTAATGTTTTCAATATAAAGAATAGAGAATATAAAAGTAATACTTGTGTATGGTTAAATAACCCTTTATACTCATCGTTAAAAAACAAATATAAGAAATTATATTTCTTATTTAAAATACTATACGATGGTATCAATCTTTAAAATTAATTTAATTGAAATGTTACTTCAAGTTTAAATTACAAAACAATACTGTGATCCAGATAAAAACGGTATATATAATTAATTCTACAGTTTATATAATTAAACTATTAAAAAGGCAGACAGGTGACCTGATGGAATCCCATGCCATAGCGCTCCAGGAATACCTCAGGAGGAAGCTCATTTTACATCATGTATGAATAACTATAAAAGTATAAAATTACCTCTTTTTTCTTAGTAGGCATTGCACTCAAGAGGTTCCTGATGTTGCCCTTGCCAGCGGGTTGTGGGGCCACCCTGGCTTTCCTCTTCTGGCCCCTACCGGACTCCTTATTATCTGATACCACATATGTATCCTCAATCTGGTCATCATCAAATATCTCTCGGCCATCCTCCACATACCCTGTACCATCTGAAGTATAAAATCAATAAATGCCTTACTTTAATACTCATTTTTCTTTTCAATTCTAATAGTAAATGTGTCTTTAGGTTGTAAAATGAAATAATATAATCAGAATGGGATTTTTAAAGATATCAAAAACATAAAATCATTGATCTAGTACAAGTAGCACTAAATTACAACTGAGTTAACAGGGCAAAAATACACATTGAATGTTTGAACAAGAGCTTAACATAGTTATAAAAACTTACTATAGGTGAAGTGGTCTACGAAGATTAAAATTAATTGCTTTTCGTACACTGTCAATGAGCGTTATAGTTTTTTTAAGGCACTTTACATGTAGTATATGGCAAAACAAAAACTGTGTTAAATAGTCCTGCTACTGGAAAGGTTAAACCCAACTAAATGTGTTAAATATAAACAAGGTGTTCACCGTCTTCGATCCAGTCGTCCTCCTGCCGCTGCAGCACGCGCTCCGTGTACTCGCGCTCGTCAACCGTGTCGTACACATTTTCCATCTCCTCCACATCGTACTTGTTCTTCGAACCCTTGCCTTTTAACTGCTTTAACCTATCCAAAGCCGATAGCCGCCCATGTTTGTCGATTTTTTGCCGTTTTGCTCTCTGCCCCGCTGGAACATATTCCAAACTTTGTCAAGCATTTCTCATTAAGATTAAAGTGAACTATCAGTATATTTGACACTATTACTAACCCAGGGATTCAGCCATCGTGCACTTTATCTTAATATTTAACTTCACACATGAAAAACAAATTCATGAATCAGGAATTTCATGAAATAATACTTATTTTATTGAAAGAAACAAATTGTTGAATTTGTTGATAAATTGACATGACTGAACATGACATTAAAATTGGCGCGAACAAATTTTCTTGTTTAAAAAATTGTAGTCAGGCAAAGAAATATAGTCCATAGAGTTAAGCCTAACACAAATGTATTATATTTTTTGTTTCTCGTATTAGATTTGTGTATTTTCTGTGATAATAAGTGGATTTTTCTACACTTTCATTTAGTTATAGGAGGTTATTTCCGCAATAACGCTATATTTTGTATAAATATGACCGTATAGTTACGTTATTTTGTCTTGAAAATTTTGGACGGCAGTAAAAGTTAATATTGTCTACGTCTCAATCAGGCTATATTGACAAGAATCCGAAGCATTAAAAAGCCAATAGTATTCTTTATGGTCACTATTTCGCGCCAATTTTACTGTCACCGAAAACGAGTAAAACGGGTGACGTGAGGTGAAACATTGTTGTGGAAATAAGTTTGTGTTTCTAATTCCGAATTAAATACTGATATTGTTACACATTTAGAATCATGGCGATGCGAGATTATGCGGCAGACAAAGGTAAACCATAATATTCTATTATTAATTGTATTATGAAGTACACACCGGTTCTTAATTTGTTTTTGTTGTTGCAGAGTCGTTCAAAAATTTCTTCATAGATTTCTGCCAAACAGATGACGATGGACACAAATTCTTCAAATATTCAGAGCAGCTGACTAAAGTCGCTCATAGGGAGCAGGTAATTCAATTCTTAACCTACATGTAGTTTCACTTTTACGATTCTTTATGATAGCTGGTGTGATGGATAGTTACAATGATAGGTACACAAACACGAAGACCTAGAACGAATTTGATATAAGAATGCGCCAAGTGTTGGACTATTTTAGTGAATGATGCACCTTGCTGGTTGTCACTAATGTCATAATCATAATCCTTTTAAAATGAAGTAAATAATATTATCATTGTCCACCAATTGCCTGACTGTTGGAAAAGTCTTTTTTCAAAATGAAATGAACTTTATTTGATAGCACTGCAACAGTGCAGACTATCCTGGACTGGAACTATCCTATCCTTGACTATCCTGCACTGAAAACAGAGGAAACTATAAGTATTGATAAGTGTATTGTAATTGTAAGTAGTTACTTATTGTTTTTCTTTTAAAACTATGAAAAACACCTACAGGTTCATATATAAACAGATACGTATACATTTTAATATTTATTTATTACAAGTCTTAACACAATGTAAACTCCAATAACTCCTCTTTGATCAATCTTCATTCATGAGCTCACCTAGATGTTATAATTTGTCAGGTGGAATTTGTTGTGGAATTGGATGATCTACACGAGTCCAATGAGGAGTTGGCCGAGGCAGTGCGGGCTAACACCCGGCGCTACACCAACATGGTGTCAGATGTTGTCTACGAGATGCTTCCGGATTACAAACATAAGGAGGTGATTATAAATATGAATATATTGCTTTAACATCCAGTTTCAGACTGTTAATGTAGGTATTTAATGATAAGAGATGAAAATACACATAACAAAACCTAAAACAAAACCAAAAACAAGTAATTTTGATTAGTTAATTGGTACCATGTAGGCATTAAATGCAAGATGGTAATGATAAATGTCCTTCACTAGCTCTTATTGTGCTAGGCGAATCTGTTAGGGTCAGAAAAAAATGCCTCATTAATGTTTTAATTTATTATGGTAACTTCGGTATGTAATTTAGAGTGTGAATTATATTATTGAAGTTAACAGTGATTTTTAATATTTATGACATTTTAGGTAGTAGCAAAGGACTCATTGGATGTGTACATAGAGCACAGAATAATGCTGGAGGCCAGAAACCACAGGATCCCAGGAGAGATGAGAGACCCCCGTAACAGATATCCCCCGGAACTGATTAGAAGATTGTAAGATATCCTTGCATCTTAATTTTATTATAATTGTGCCGTATTTTACGTAGTAGCAGTAGTAGTTACGTAGTAGTTTTAGTAGTATTTTATGTAATTGTGCCATATTGTCAGTTAAAATAATTGCAATATTTAATATTTTAAAATTATAATTTCCAACATAAAAATTCTTAACAGTTTAAGATTTTGTAATATTTTGTACTTATATAATTATTTACAACTTAAAATGATTAATGCATTTCTCTACTTTGTAATTTGCAGTGAAGTGTACTTCAAAGATATGTCCAGTTCAAAATCTCTTCCTATTCGGGAAGTAAAAGCTGAGCACATTGGCAAACTTGTTACTGTCAGAGGTAAGTTGAATGTTCACAATAGAACAGAGATTTTGTGAATTTAGGCAAATCACATTTTTTTAGTTGTAGATGATGTAAGTTTTGGGAGTAAAAATGCAAATCTTACTATAGATTATATGATTTTAACTTTCAACCCTCGCCTTCAGCCCAACAATATTTATTAGATACTAGATGATCTCTGCGGTTTCACCAGCGTTTGAAAAGTATGTCTGCACCAAATTTCATCTAGATCCATTCAGCCATTCTTAAGTTATAGAGTAACAAACATCCATACATCGATCCATCCATCCTCACAAACTTT
>DWPV01004099.1:0-14079 GCA_018251915.1 Urbanus proteus proteus
AAATTACAAATGTATCATGATATAACGAACAATTTGAGCTATTTTCCTAAAACTTGTCAAATACCCTATTGTAGCACATCTGAGGTAAAACACTTAATCTGGGTTTGATTACAAATGTCCATAGGCGGCAGTGACCACTTATGCATTCTTCTTTACTACTTCCATATTATAAAAAAAAGTACAGATCATAAATCTCACCAGAAGACTCGAGCAGTTGCCCCTCTATCTTCAAATGGAAGGTGGCCGTGAGAGCGCACAGGTGGTTGTAGGCGGAGGTCCGCAGCACCGGGTCCGAGGAGCCCAGGTTCAGCAGGGCCATGTTCAGCAGCGTCCCCGGCACGTCCTTGGGTCTTATCTTCTGGTGGACTGTCACCGAGTCCTAGAGGAAATAGACAAAAAAGTGCTTTATATTGGTTATTATTTGAATTTTGTAATGAAAACTGTGGATACACATTTTTCAAAGGCTTGTGATTTGATTGTAGTGACATATACCAAAGGTACTAGTTATGAGGCACTAGTATTTACCCGCAGCTTCGCTCGCGCTCATATACATCCACACAGAGGCTGTAGGTATAAAAGTAGGTACATTGTAGGTATAAAAGTTACTTTTCTATCTCTCGGGAATAGAACGTTTTTTCAGGATGAAACGGTACTCTATGTCCTTTTCTGGGTCCCTTATTATGTGTGTGCAAAATTTCATAACGATCGGTTGAACAGTTAAGGCGTGAAGGCGTTACAAACAAACATATAAACGGACTTTCCCATCCTAATTATTATAAATGCGAAAGTCCGTTTATTTATTTGTTTGTTTGTTTGTTTGTAACGCTTTCACGCTTTAACTACTCGAGCGATCGTTATGAAATTTTGCACACACATTGTCGGGGGTCTAGAAAAGGACATAGGGTACCTTTTATCCCGAAAAGTGATACTACTCCCGCGGGATAGAAAAGTAACTTTTATACCTACAATGTACCTACTTTTATACCTACGGCCTCATTGGGTAAATGAGCGCAAGCGAAGCTGCGGGTTAATACTAGTAATACATAAGTTCAAAAATAGATAGTAGGTATATAAGTCGGGAACTATTGTATATTTTTAATTCCAAATATACAATATTATCGTCGCTCGGTACAGTTATTTTCTTCACCTTTAAAATTTTAGTGCGTGTTCGTTTGCTCCCAGCATAGCAATTTTAATAAAAAACCTTGATATATGAATAATTTTCGTGTAACTTTTGCGAACGCTTACACGCGATAATAAAACAATGGTATAGACCAAAATTGTCTACTTAATGAAGATTGCATTCGCCCTACAGCTACAAAACGTAACGATCACCTGAAGTAGCACAAATAGGACTTAGAGGCATTATTTAAAGATTTATTACTACTTAGATGTAATTGTGTTTGATACCGACTTTTGAAGGAGATTTATGCTTCGCTCTGAGCTATATTTTTTGTGGGTTAGTAATTATCCACTTTGATCTTCTCAGATTTTGATAAAATTTAGTTTATATAGAATGATTCATCGCAGGTGCGAGCTGCCCTTTTTTAGATCTAACCCTTCGTTCTATTCACACATATTTATATCACATCGAAGTCCATTTCAAAAAATATTTATGTATTTAAATACGACCCCCGTGGAAGAGCGGTTACCATAGCAGTCTGACGCGCAGTGGGTCCCGGGTTCGATTCACGGCCAGACAGATATCTGAATAATGAGTTTAGATTTCTGTTCTGTGTCTGGGTGTTTGTGTATTCGTCTTTATGTGTCCATGGCACCCACGACACAGGAAAAAATCTTACTGTGGGGTTATGTGTGTAGAAATCGTCGTCATCGTGTGTAAAATCTGTCTTTTTTTATAAAAAAAAAGATATTATAGGGATACTCTTCTGGAAAGGACTTTTTTTCGTAATGCAAAAAAAAATCTACTTTTTAAGAAAAATAAAAAAAAAACAGAACAACAAACTAAACTCCACACAATCGGCAATAACGTGTGCCTTGTATAAATCGCCCTCAAATATCCCACCACCTATAACCCAGCTGAACGCACGTGCCACCTGGCTACAACATTGATTGGCAGCTGTCAATCATAACAAATCACGCAATAATAGGTTTCATTTCAACCAATTAGGACCGTCGCACCCACTATGCGATGAAACGCTAAACTCCGATAAATACTATTTGGATTTTTGTTAGCCAACCCTTTTTAACACCCACTGCTGAGTACGCGATTTTCCTCATATCGAGGGGAGTTTTTTTTACTATAAGGTAATAAGCGATCATGAAGTCCGTCTGATGACATATGGCTACCACCACCCATGGTAATCTGCGATCAGTCCCAGATAAGATTAGAGTCTTACCTGACTTTAGTTACAGTTGCATTGATACCCGTAGACTCAGTTGACATGCCTCGAATAAGTATTCCTCCTATACCACTCCTTCCAAATCAAATCATCGCAGCATTTAACACTGCTGTTATTAGACCAAAATAGGTGTGACGGCGAAACCGTCGGAGACGAATCACAAAGTGTCCTGTACACAATATTACCTCAGATATAAACATAATGTGTATACTACTATAAGAGCTCCTCTTAAAAGGCACTTTAACTTTCTTCAACCATTTATTAATAAATAAAGATATTAATACCACTGCAACATGTGAGTATGTATCGCTGAAGAGTCCAGATTCTTCCATGACTCCTAGATTCGATCATCGACTTATGAAGCTACTATCTTTAATATTTTATAGATAATTCAGTAATTAGTAGTAGTAGGTGGCAAGTATATACCAATTTGGACCACTTTAAACAAATTTGTCAATAAAAAATGATAAAATAATTGTTGTTTATGGATAATTTTATTTAAGAAAATATTAATGTAATTACCTACTAATTTCCTATTACACCAGCGTCTACTTTCGTCTATCTCTATGCTTGTTACAATCAATATATCTAACATCAGCTACTGTGCCTATTAAATAGGCTCGATTATAGATAATTGGATATAACTGCCTGAATTAACGTCAATAAATCAATACAACGCATTCATAAATCAACAAATACGTCAGTCAGTGCGCCTGCGCATAACAAAATCACTTGAAATATGGCGCCTTATTTCCACAAACTTTAATCCACTGAATTGCTTTTAATTGGAACAAAAAGAAGAGTGGATTATTGGAAGTATTTTGGACTAGTCATGGGAAAAGTCGGCATTTTGAACGCATTCGCGATTTCGTCAGCGATTAGACCTCAATCAGAAGGGATTTGTAGCAATTTTCATTGACTGGCAAATTGCAGTTACGAAGCGCAAATTTGTACCATTTATAAAAACTACCTATGTACAAAATTGTGCAAAACAAAACGATTTTAAACGGGGATTAGTTGCAGATTACTTAATGTAAATGCCAATACGTTTCTGTTAAACGTTTCATAATTACCTAAACATAGATTATTTTTTTATTTTTAAGTATTAATTCATCTCTTTTGAAGAAATCGATATTTTGAAATCCTCTACTGGACATAGGCATCCTCTTATAAAAGTTTTTGCCAATAGGCACTACAGGCATGCGTGTTGGTGAACGTAGTAGGTGTTGATGTTACACAGGAAGACGCTGCTGCTCGTCTCCTGAATTTGTCTACTTCGACTTCCACGGGATGAGCGGGAGTGATGCTATTGACAATCACACGGTACTATTTTTAATTTATTTCTATATTAAGTAGATTTTATTTACAAAATTATAATCTAAGAAAAAAATATATTTTTTATTAATCTACGAAAGATTATATTATAAAATTATTATTATAAAAATGATAATAACGATTATTACAAAGTTATTATTAGGTATAAGAAAATTTAATTAGTATGTGCATAAATGTGTATCTTAATGTTACTTACAATAAATGTCGACATACATTTTTAATAGTTACCTACATAAGAATAATTTACCCTACATGCTTAATTTAATAAGTGCTTCTAACATTCCTGACTTCAAAACGATTCCACAATACGTAATACCCGTAGCGACATCGCGTTGTGACATGTGACAAATAGTAGTTCGGGCGATTAGAACTAGATGGCGGCAGTTGGTGCTCTAATGATAGAGTATGGAACTATTGACTCTACCGTTACGGACTTGACTCTATTACGTTCGGCTTTACACAGCAATGTTTGGTTATTTTGTTTTTTATAGTGACAAGAGTTAATCGCCTTTCATTGTTATTAATTGAATTTACATATTTACCTGCATATGTTAATAAATAGTTGGTATATTAGGTACACGCTTCTGCATATTTAAGGTTTTATACTTTGGGACTTTTTATGTTTTATTTGCATTAAAAGAAGTAAAAATATCTGAAATATTGTTATGTATAAATAGAGTGGAATCAAGAAAAGGTTCTCGATTTCTCCTTTTTCAAGTTTGTAAATAAATACTTGACGCTAAACACTGTAGTCTTGTAAGAACATTTCGCGTTTTTCTTGGTTCATAAGTAGTGGCATTACCATAATAGCAATTTTTGATTTCTCAAGGTACTTATGTGAATGAAACGTATAAATTAACCGGTTCCGGATAAAATCTTCGACCATACAGACATTGAAATAATTTTAGATTTATGTTATAAACCTAGATATTTGTAAACTCATCTTAGTATATATTATATAAGTACTTATCGCATCGGCTCGCGTAAATATAAACGTATATTATGAGAGTAGAAAAAGTTATTTGTCCTATGTACCTACCTATTATTTTCTGTCTTATTTGAATTTGCAGGTAGCTTAGGCCAATTTCTTTACATGTGGCCATTTACCAATTCCATCACATTGAAACACATCAATTACACCCATTAAAACAAATTGTTGCCTAAATAGGGCCAAAGGCACGAGTAAAAGTTGTTTTATGTAACAGTAAAGCAGAACATCAACCTATCGCGTTCCGAGCCCATTAGGCTGTCACACACTGAAATCACACTCATTCGAAAAAATCATGGTGTTTCGCCGAATCTTATTAATCACATAACTTGTAACACGCCTGTAGTCTCTTGTATTTGTATTGCTTTTTACGAGAATAAACGGTTAAAACGTAGGTAATGAAATAGGTATACAACAGTTATATAAATTAAGTTATATGTATACGGTAAATATAGTAAAGATCTCGTGTCATATATGAACATATATTAAAATACAGAATATTTCTAGAAGAATCGCAAAGAAATTCAAAACTAGGGAACAATATGTAGCATCTACATAATAGCAGGAAAGGTAAAAACAAATAAGTAAGGATACAAAAATGTCTAAACCATTTTTTTTAATATTATGTGTGTTGACAGGAACTACTATTAGGAATTAAGGTCTTTGTGATATAGGTACTTAAATAGTGTTTAAATTCCCTATAAACTTCCAACTAATATTTATTTTCTTAACTTTAACTTATTATAAATACATGGATACAATTTAATATAAATACTATAAAAACAGTACAATATAAGTACCTACTCTAATTGAGCACTTAATATTTTTACTATGTCATACCTACATATAAAAAAACAATTTAACAAAAGGCAATTTTATGTTAAAAAAAATTCAAGTTTCTCGTGCATGAAGCCTTACTAAGCACCAATGGTACCATCGTCACAGTTCGTGCGATACCCGCCATCCATTTTGATAACGTAACAAAATTAATTATAATTATGGGTTCAACTTGATGAGTGGTTTGTGAGATGCGTAAACCGATGCGGTTACGACATCTAAAAGTAAATTTATGTTTCGATTTAGCAAAACTTTCCAACGAAACTTTCCACCTAATGAAAGTGTAGTGTACCTTAGTACTTAAATGTCGATAATCAGGAGGTACTTAGATATAGGTAGTCTGAAGTAACTAGTAGGTACTGCATTTAGTACCTGATGTTCTTTTAAGATCTTTAGGTATGGAACAATATAGATACCTACACAAGGCTCATTTTAATACGTTTAATAAAAACAGCAAGTCTTTTTTTATTTAGTTATTTTCAATCAAATTAATTGTACTTACTTAGTTTTACATAGTTACTTAGATATTATAATTCACAAAGATTCCGTTTATTGCTAATAATGCCATTAGTAGCAGTAAATTCAGGTAGTTGTGGTATTTTAATTTAAAGTATTTTTGATATTTTTAAGTTTGCGATTAAGGAAAAAAAGGTACATGCTTAAGTGATACCTACCTATTCTAAAGAAGTCAACCCAGAATTTGAAGAGTCTGAGAATTATACTCAGCTTTAACTCTTTTCCTTTTTAAAGGTGGTAGAGCCATTTGTGGTTCGACACCGATGGAACCCCATGTAGTTCGACTCCGTCGGCCCCACCGCCACACCTATTTCTGCCTAATAACGGCAGTGTTCAGCGCTGCTGTGTTTTAGTTTGAAGGGTGTTTTAGGGACACACTTATCCGAGGCATTCCAACTTAGTCCTGAGGGGTAACAACGCATCTGTGGCCGATTTCACTTAGCACTGTGATCTTATCGGAGGTTGATTACAGATGTCCATAAAGACAGTGACTATTTACCATTAGTTGGACTGCATGCTCATTTACTACTTCGATCGTATAAAAAAGAGCCTCCTTTTCAGCGGGAATAATGTCTTCATACATCAAGTATGGAAGTTTACCTTGCCCACGAAGACACTTGAGCAACCTGTTCATTAAGCAACATGGTAAGGTGCCGTTATAAGAAACGGCCATGCAAATTGATTCGATCGGCCTGCTTTAACGAACTCCATTTATCTATATTCTAACTAAATTGTTTATCTGTCTGTATGTTTCCTGTTTTTGTAGGTCTAGGATAATAAGAATATTTTTGTCTTTAGTTTGAAAATATCAAATTATAAGAGGAATTATTATTAAATCTTTTTCATCGTTTTACTGATTTATTACGGTATGGTGATTTTTATAATTATACGATTTACTTTTACTTATATGTACAGGAGCTATCACGTAACAAAAGTAATTACTTATCAAGAAAGGTATTGTATTAAGTCTATGAATAATTACATACAATACAATAAATGCGTGGAGCATTAGTACCTACCTACCTACTTTCTGTCCAGTAGACTAAGCTGTTCAAACAAATATCTAACTCCTGACAAAAAACGCTTAAATGGATGGCAGATGTTTGACCAGAAATCGAACACGGGACCCTCTTCATATCAGACCGGTGTTGGTCACAACGCCGGTCCAATGTAACATTACTAGTAGGTATTTTCCTATCTATCTAGACCTAATAAAAAAAAGAAACAACTAATTCAGAAGTCACAGTAAAAACTACTACAAGGCATATTAAATTATTTATTTTCCCATCTGTAAGTCAAGCCTCGAAATTAATAATCATAAATATAGAGAAAACAAATTATATTAATATTATGTTATTTTAATTGCCTTGAAATTTAATAGGTGTCAAATATAACGCGTCTTAATTGCAAACATTTTGATATTATGTAAATAAATGTTGATTATTAATAATCATCAAGTTGTAATCGGTGTTAATTTATATGAACCTTATTTGTATGCAAAAGTGTTTTCTATTAAATATGTTTTTTTATTGTTGTTAATTCGTTATTAAGTGATGTCTATGCTGAAACATGCATAATTAAGTTTTAAAATGGAAAGTATCTCACTATTAATACTAGTAATCATAATAATATTATGTTAGTAATCATTTATTTTTAGAAAAAAGTGATTATTATAATTAACTAATTTACTCGTAGGTATAATCCTTGTCAATTTAATTACTGTTATTAAATAAAATATAATGACGGATGCAATAGTATTTATCATTAGTTCTTAATTGTCTGCTGCTGAGCTCAATTCACCTCAAGATATGTATATTTACTTCAATACTTTATTTATTTTATACATAATAATATATTTGATTTTAATTATATCAGTTTTGTTATTTGAAGGAAATAAAACGATAAAGTATGATTGAAATTTTCTTTTTTCAATTTTAATTCTTACAAGTAGCCTCTTTAACTTAAAACTATATCTATTTAAACTATACAATTATTTACAAAGGCATTCATAATCATTAGAAAACGTTGATACAATTCAAGTATCAAATTTTTCTAATCCTTGAATACAAAACTAAATTAATACAATTGTACTATTACTTATAATTAAATAGGTACATAATAATTACTTTGAACATGATCTGAATGATGTCATAGCCCCATAATTTGGAATGAACGAACTTAAAACGACGGTAATACTTTTTGGTAACTTTAGTTAACCATTAACTTAGGCCTAACTGAGAAGTTATCACAATAAATAAATCTTTAAGAAAACATAACAACAATAAAACAATAATTTCAGTCTTTAGCGTTGAAAGAAGATCGAGCTTATAAATATGTTTACAATTAAATAGGATTTATTACTGAGTCACCTACGCCTAATGTGGATAATTCGTTAATTATGAATAACATAAGAACTGGTTTAAATTAATACTGGAAGATGAGCCTAATACCCATTACCTAGTAAGTAGAAAAGATGATTAAAGTTTAAGAAGTAGTCATCGATAAATCTTTGGTAAATTTCTAAGGGAAGGTACTACATTAAACGATTACAGTATAAGTGGATTTTGTTCTTAAAATGTCTGCAAGCTTACATGCGATTTCCAACAATAATCGCGACATTGAAACTCTAATGATTTTGAACAAACGTATGCGTAAATTCCGCGTCAAACCTGTTCTATGAAGTAGGATTTCACTTTCAACTTGGCTTACTTAAATCCTATGTAATAAGTCTAACGCTTCATAATATCCTCTATTGAGAAACCCAACGTCCTCTTAGGGCCTTCTACGGGGGATTGCTGAGGGCTCGGCTGTAGTTGATAAGGTTGTACCACAGGCGGTGAAGGTTTATGCGAGAGGTCGAGAAGGGAACTCTCTGACACTTGACTCGTTGACGACACTTCTTGACACCCTTCTAGGTGCTCTAGGTGATGCTTATTCGCTTCACTGTGAGTCAGAAGGTGGGTCTTCAAGTTCGATCTTTGGTTAAAACTCTTGCTGCAGACGGGGCATTTATGGGGAGATTCTTCCATGTGTAAAATCTTGTGGACAGCCAACGTTCTCGACTGGCAGAATCCTTTTCCACATTCCGAACACTTGAACGGCTTTTCCTTTGAATGGATATACCTGGAAAAATAGAAAAAGAAGGTTAATTAAAGCGGCACTTTCACCTGCGCTATGACGCCTAGTGTAAACAAAAGCTATTGGTTTAAGTATGGTGACGAAATAAGGCCCGTGAGTAAATTATGGTTATTATGCATTAGACACATTAGACGCTTAACGGGCATTGGCTATAATTTGAGTTAAAATCCGTTTGTCTCATAAAAGCTAAGAAATATAACATGTAATTTGTTCGACGGAGAAGGACAGATATGCTGATCGTAAAGAACCAAACCGGTTGTGGCTGAGCGCGTGCGGCCGCGTCGCGACCTCACAAAAGGTTTACACTTTTAATTTATTTTTTATTTTTGTTCACCTAACTCTTATCGCCAACTATTCTTTGAGAACATACCCTAAATCACGTTGTTGATATTAGAGAGGAAACATTAAATTAACTCAAGTTCAAGATAGTAATTGATTAGTTAAAGGTAAAACTGAAAATGTAATCGTAATAAATAACTTTTTTAACGTTGAAAGTTTTGAAAATGATAAAAACAACTTGTTAGGAAAAAGATACATACCTATGATCTCTAAGATGGTCTTGTCTCCTGAAGGCTTTTCCACAGATGTCACAGGAGTACGGTCTCTCGTCGGTATGCGTCCTTTCGTGGATCAGCAAGTTGTAGGATTTGGTGAACTGGCGGTTGCAGTACTTGCAGATGAACTGTTTCTTGGGTCTCGTGCCGGGGACTCCTGGGGCCCTCATAGGAGGCGGATTCCTCGTTGCAAGGCGTTGTGCCATTACACCTGGATAGCGGAGTGATTGGTGGTACAGCGCTGCGTTTCTTATCCACTGGTTGACAATCATCGCGTGGTACGGCGCTGATGGAGGCAGCGTTGCGACTTGGGCCTGCATGTACGCTGTCATAGGGTGTCCGTAGTTCGGTGCTGGCTTCTCGTAGCTGTATGGGGCTTGCATCGTTCTGTAGTTGGCAGTCGGGTACTGGGTTGCGGGGCTCCAGCCGGGCTGGTGGCGGGAGATCACGACCGCGGGAGGCGTGTCGTCTGTGGGCGTGTGCGGCGGCGTCGGCAAAGGCGGCGACGGTCTCTCGAGCTTCACTAAAGCCTCGATCGGAAAGTCTGGAGGATAACCTGCGAAGATAATAAAGCTATTGTTAGAAACGTAGGCCTATTTGTTTTGAATATAGTTTAAGATTTTTTCATTTTATAAATTATTATTTACCATCTATTTTTATAGTAGGTAAGTACCTAATATGTTTTTTATCTAACAAAGATATAAGACTTCATTATTAAGTACGTATGTATTTAATACAAAACGTTATTAAGATAATATAATTTGTAATAAGTACCTAAGTATAAATAAAGTGCTTGTAAAAATGTTTACTAAGTAAAACTTTAAAAACAAAGTAAATTACAATAAATTATTCTATTAATTTTATTAATTCATAAAGTTAAGTTTACGAACCTTACAACAATTATATTAACTGCCGATAAAATTATTCTTTTACAAAATAGAAAAAAAATGATTTGTTTACAAATAACTTTAAATATGTAGTACTAAAAGGAAATAAAATAACAAATAAACACTTACTGTGATTCTCCTCGATATGTTCGTCTTCCTCTTCCTCGATGTTGATATCGTCAGAACTATCAACACTGTACGGTTTGTCTTCCATCTCAACTGAGCAATCCATCGAAACACTAACACTGAGCACTATCACCTGTGTTGTCACGGCCAAACCGGTTTATTGACTGACAACCGGCTTGAGGGAGCGCACGGAGCGATATGAGCCTGTGTGCGTTCGTTATCGAGGCGCTCGAGCGGCGCGGGGTGGGGAGAGGGGGTTCAAAGGAGCCGCTCGAACGGCGCCTGTGTCGGCTCCCGAAGCAGCCGCGCGCCTCCCAGTAGGCGGAGCCAACCGAGCTCTGCCTTCGGAATCGATCGGCAAGAATCGCGAATCGCCCCAACCTAACATAAACCCACAACGACATAGTTCTAAATTCAACCAACCACGCCAACGTTAGAACCTTGTCGCTTTTAAAGGTTGAGCAAGTTAGGTCGTTTCTGGAGCTCGGATCAGGGTAACTCGATGCAAATTTTTGGTGACATAGAGTCCCCCAGTGAAGCTATTAAGTGAGCGGATTGCTCTCGTAATTGCGTTTCGTTGGCAAGTCTTTGTATTGTACCTACATGCCTTTGTTCGGTCTCTTTTGTAATTTATATGTTTCTGTTGCGAGATTAGTTTTGCAAACAGATCTAAACACCATTGTGCTCTGTTAGAGATTGTAAAAGCTCTATTTCTTCAGTACAAAAATACATTTACAATCTCAAAAAATCTACCAAAAATCTGTAATTCTCCAGACAATATAATAACTTGTAATATGATCATTCTGTAAAGACACTAACTACCTATATTTAAAACTTTACATCATATTACACTATAAAATAATTACATATCTACGTGTTTATAATGCTATTTGTAGCTGCAGATAATATAAATTAAGTTAAGATACAATCTATATACTAAATTAGAAAGAAATACGAGTAAATATGGTATCAAATAGGCTCTCCCACAAAAAGCCATTCGTACAGACAATATTTATATGTACGTAATACAATATTTCAACTTAAACTAGCAATAAAGTGCACTTAACAACTTAACACATCATTTCGTGTTAATAATTAACCATTGATTAGAATTTACCTTCGCTAACGACGCTCATAATCATTTTATGACCACATTTTATGTAGAATTTACTTACTTAGATATAAATCTACGCAATGTTTGCGTCATTCACACGAATGGATAAATTTTAGTTACGTAGATCTATTATTATCATTTTATAGGAACTGCGAATGCATTTCCAATTTTTATGGCTTAATAAAATGATGGTTGACTTATTTGTTGCTAAGTGACTCTATGTAGAGTATTTATTGTCTTAAATAGTTGGTAGTGTGACGTCATAGGTATAGGTACTTTACAAAATATGTAATTGTATTTAAATAGACTTATTCGATCTTAATATCAGTACTTAGGTACCTGTTCGACGACCATGTGTTGTTCGGTCACCATACAGGACACGCAATGTGTTACGGGTTCGATTCCTGGCCACACGGATATCTAAATGATGAATTTAGATTTCTGTTGTATGTCTGGGTGTTTTTGTATCCGTCTTTATGTCTCCATGGAAACCTTGACACAGGAGAAAATCCTACTGAGGTGCTATGAGTGTACAAAGAAAGGGTTTCATATCCAGGTATAGTCAAAATGGTTAGGAACGTTAGTAAATTATATTTTCTGCACTATTTTAACAAAAAATCCTACGCTGGCTCTTAACTAATTTCACATCTAGGCCGTTTTTGGAATTCATCTAATCTTATCAGTGGATGTAACGTAATTGACGCTTTCGTGGACTTTCCGACATTCCCTTATTGCCCTTTTCCTGTTCCTACCTAACTTTATGACTACGACCTTTGAATGGTAGGTATTCGTAAAATTACCTGTGCGTTAAACTTCCTACACTTGTTACTATGTAAGTATTCAGATATGAAATGATATTTTTTTTAGATACAATTTGGGTAAATTTAGTAGGTACCCACTCGTACACATTTAATTATTCTGAAGTACAATAAGGATAGAAAATGTTATAGGAAACCTAAGACATATTACATTATTAACATTATTAACTAAAATGTATTTTATTTTTGAATATGGAATAATGGAAGAACGAGCAGCAGCAAAAGTGAGAACTGGGATGAGAGGAACGTAGCTAACACAGTCTTCGATTAAATAAGAGGATAGAGTATCTAAAATGTATTTTATTGCGACTTTTAATATTATTTTGCTCCTTGCATAATCAAAGTATTTTTGATAGGTATAATTGGCATTTATGTATGGTAGAACAATTACTTTCTTTGAGACTTTTACTTTGAGAATCCTTCCAGAAAGCTAAGCTGGATTAATCAGAGTACACCATACTTAACTGGCTGAATTCTAGGTAGGTGATTATCTATTAATACCTAATTGGTTATTGAGAATTCCATTCAACTATCTATAATTAGAACGACTTGTGAATGCGTTCACATACCTATCAAACTTTACACTCCTAACTTGAAATGTTAATTTTATCACAAAATAAGTAATGTTTATTTGGAATATCTAAAGTTGAAGTAGCCACTAAGCCATTGTTATTATATAAATCTTCTTATGTAGATTCAAAATAAGTGTAAAATCGGCTTCAAGTAAGTAGCTTTTAACAAGATCTGCACATACTTTTGTACTACTTAAGAACTTTCTGAACAACTGAGAATAAGTGCAGTAGTTTCTTTCATTAATATTCATTTAAGTAGCTACTCTTAAGTATGTAAGTAGTTAAAATATGTGATTAAAACAACTTAAGCAAAATCTGCTGACTTAACTGTTTCAAATAATCCAAAGCTAATTTAGACTCTACCTTACTCAGCGCATTACTTAATGATGTTCTAATCTAGATATGCATTAAGTAGTTAATTAACTATGTGTCATTGCATATTAAAGACATAATCTGTAATTAAATACTCTAATGAGCTTATTGATTATTTCGTATTAAGTATGCAATACCCAGTATGAATTATTCTAATGATCAACGTGATTATGATTATTTATAATATTTAATCTTACAACAATTTGGTATTCATTTAGTTAGAATCAAAACAAATAGTTGTTTATGGTGGTGATGTATCTATCAAAATTAAATGTACCTACATATATAAGTGTGTATGCAACAAGATTTTTATTTTTTAAAATGATTTTATGTAATCATTAATCATATGATTGGAAGGTACATTTGAAGTTTACTTACTCGTATCACTACATAGTATAAAACAAAGTCGCTTTCCGCTGTCTGTCCCTATGTATTCTAAGATTTATTTTTTATTATTAT
>DWPV01004100.1:0-14077 GCA_018251915.1 Urbanus proteus proteus
GCCTTTTAATTAGATACTTTCGCTAGACTGCGGCTCGTGTGACAGAGAACAAACTATATCAATTACATAATGCAAGAATGAGATAACTGTAACTATCACTACGCCGTCTTTCTTCAGCAGTTACGCAAAATGTAAACAGTTTTTGAATGCGCAGGGCCTATCTATGGTAAAAATCTTTGTTTTAAACCTTCAGCTACATTCCAGTGAAAGTCCCGTCAAAATCCATGCAAACCATCCATCCGATACAAACATATTACTTCTAATGAATATTACAAATACAATTTCCTTAAATAAAATAAAAAATATGAAAGTGTATAATTTAATAAAATTTAAAATTATTGTTTATTTTTCGTGCAGATATTTGGACGCAAAATAGTTCAATAATATTCCTTACCCGTCGACGAAGGCGGCGGTGTTACAACCCCATTTTCTTTTATAGATATTCTGTGGTTCTCCGTAATACCTGAAAATAATAACATTTTCATTTTTCCAATTATACATCGTTTTAATTTCATGTTATACTTATTGTATACTTGAAATATTGTTTAATCATTTTCTTAGTCGAAAATTGTACAAAATTGATATATCTTAATATTCCGAATGATAATTTGGAGAACAAAAAATATTATTATTCTAGTGTACGAGTGTGTATTGCAAGTAGTTAATGAGTAACATGAAAAGCATGCATTTTATTAATTTTGAAAAGTAATAAATACGTATATAATATTTTTAAAAATAACATCATTTACGGCTCATATAGCAACTTCCTGAGATTTGTTTAGAAAAGTAAAAATAAATTAATTGAATGTAGCTTTTTAAAGATAGTTTAGGGTTTCTTTATAAGTAGATTATTGTTAAATTCAAAATATTAATTGGTATGCCTTAATATTCTAAATACAATGTGATCAAATAAATACAACAAATATATAAAATAGTTTTTAACTAAATCAAAATATTTTATACATGAAATGTCTAGTTTTCAGGTGTTAACTCAATCTTTATGTATGTGTTTTATATCAAGGACTCTCTAAGCCCGTTTTATGCGAAAGGTAAATTCCAGTTTCGAAAAATATATGGGGCGTCAATAGAACTGGTCCGGCAGTTACTAGGAGCGCAAAAGTTACCGTTGGTGTGTGGCGGCGCCTGCAGCACGCGCAGCCCGCCGCCCGCCGACAGCAGCTGCAGCGCCGCGGGACCCACGACCAGACCGCCGCTGGTCACCACCTGCAAGGACAATAAACAGAGATATATAACCAAGATTCGCCCGTTCCATACTTCAGACCCGCGAACCTGTGTTTGCCTTTTAATCAGATACTTTCGCTAGACGTGCGACGTGTGACAGAGAACAAACTATATCAATTACATAATGCAAGAGCGAGATAACTGTAACTATCACTACGCCATCTTTTCTTCAGCAGTTACGCAAAACGTAAACAGTTTTTGAATGCGCAGGGTTATCTATGGTATAAATCTTTGAGAATAAACATTTTTTATAAGTTAACATACTAGTATGCGCCTGGTAGTCGAAATGCGCCCTAATAGCTATAGAAAAATTAACACGCAATTACGCATAGTTATTTAAAAACTCACTTGAGACAATGGCAGGTGTATTTGGGCAGGATGCACCAATGTCGTGGTGGTTATTGGATTACTTATGCCGTTTTCCGTCACTTGTCCGTTCTGAAAATTTAAATCTGTTTTACTTTTAAGTTCCGAAATAAAACTATAACAATAATATGTACATTATATTAAATAATAAAATTTAATAATAAAGGCTGGTGAACATACCGGCGTACTAGATTCTGCTGAAGCTAAAGTTGTTAGAGTAAGCGTATTATGTCTCGTCCCGTATGACGTCCGTACGACCTGCAATAAAGTTATAAAATTTACCTGAATTAAGCACTATACGACATGTTTTAATTTTAAATTCTAATCCTCTGCCATACCTCGGGTAAATATTAAATAGAACAACACGTAGAGTCCTTTTCATGAAACAAATCCCATGGCCGCGGCGCTGGTGGGGCGAAATAAAATGTTGCCAACCTTAACATTGGAAAGTGCCCAATTATTATTTTTTCTAGCCTTAAATCTTTATTGAATATTTAGACACGTGACACGTAACAATCATCATCTGCATCCCTAATTAAATCACTCTGAGTCCATTTCGCTTTCAACGGATGTATCTATTGTTTATTAATCGGTCCATTTCGGCAAAAATTAATCCATCATAAAAAGTATTTATATACTTTAAATAATTGTTGCCTATATAAATTTACTGATATAATGAAGATATATAAACGATAAATAATTATTATTAGTATAATATTATTATATTGATATTATTTATTTATTAGTTCCAATAAAATGGCAAAAGCTATAACTGGCTACCCCAAAACTGTCACTTCTATGCAAACTTCACAAATTGACAAAAATGTCAAATTTAGTTCCCAAAATTTCCGTGGGACTTATTTCGTGAAAACGACTCCACACACACTTCTCAAATCCCTAATCCGAAGATTAGGTCAGCTCTAATTTCTAACGTTATACTAGGGGAACATACCTGCGAAGTAGTGGGTGTTATTTGAATCGGCAGCGTACGCAGTTTGGTACTAAGATTAAGAGTGTGAGGAGGTGATGACTCCATTCGAGCTATGCTGTGTGGCGGAGAAGATGTTATCTGGAATATTCAAGAAATAAAGTTGTATAAGATAGTTTTGTTATAAAATAGATAAAAAAGAACCTTTATTATACAAAACATATTTTTTAAAGTAATACTTACACTAATAGGAATACCTAAAACTTGATTGTTACTGATAGTATCATCCCTGTCCTTGTCTTCGGGATCTGAAATTTTACATACATGAACATTATTTTTTTGTTCTAATAAATCTTAAAAAAAACAAATGAGCCAAACAATCGTGTAGGTTGTTTCAATGACAACTTCAATTAATATTAAACAACAGGGTCGAAGTACCAGAAGCTCATAAGAACGACGGAGCTATATCAACACGTACCAATACTACGGGGCCGCACCGAGGAAGCGCGCACTGAGGTGACCTCCCGTTTCAAGGCGGCCAGTCGCTGTTGCGCCGCTATCTTCTCACGCGCCAACCTTTCCATCTCGTGCTCACACTCGCGCTCCTTACGACGAAGCACCTGCGACCAATATAATACCGGAAAATTAAATAGAGGTATAACAATAATTATGGAAATATATATTATAAGTATAATAACTATGCTTTTTATTTTTTAGGATGTTTATTCATTATAATGGCGACTTTGTACAAGTACACATTAACACAATCATATTATTTATTATTATTACATAAGTAACTGAAATTACGTTATTTATCAGGTTGTTTTCGCTAAAAAGCACTTTAAGTGGGTTACTGTTACAACATTCGTGCGTCATTTATTCTATACAACCATTACAAAAAATGCTACGAATGCGTATTGCGAAAAACAATCGTACCACTTCACCAGGACTGCAGAAGATCAAAATACGTTTTCGAGTTCTTTATTATAACGGCATGTTAAATCTTACGAAGCCGAAACTGCGAAAATGTGTTATTTAAAAATCGAAAAATTAGGTAAATAACACTATGCAGCAGCCAAGTTTTAGACAAGTTCCAATTTTCCTTAACTTTTTTACAAGTGTGAGAGAACCATAGCCTAAAATAACATGTTTATATAGCAATACAAAGCAAAGATAACTTTAAATAAATAAGGACAGATCTATTGTTTGAAATTCCATTGTTCTTCGTCATGAGCCTTGGAAAGATGCTCATGATTCAGTATTTATTAGAAGCAGATTAGTTGTATAATCAATGAAAGTCCTTGGATGTGCGCAGTTGTCTCTTAGCGCTGACATTTTACGATCTAAAAGTTTTAATTGATTACAATGCAATATCACTACATAGTATAAAACAAAGTCGGTTTCCGTTGTCTATCCCTATGTATGTTTAGATCTTTAAAACTATTCAACGGTTTTTTAAATAGATAGAGTGAGTGATTCAAGAGGAAGGCTTATATGTGTAATCGATTTCGGTGTATATCTACACAGCTTACAGCTCTACTATATAACTTCCATTATATAGTAGAGAAGCGTGCAAAGCCGTGGACAAAATCCAGTTCTAATTTATGGTGATAACATAGTGCTTTAAACAGACCTCGTTTCATTACTTGAATTAAACTTCTACCAGACATTATAAATTTCTAATACGCAAAAAAGTTCAAAGGCTACCAAAAACCAAATAAAGTATGTGTTGACAACAAATAAAATACACTAACATTGATATATCGGATGGCCGAGCCAAGGATGGACAAGTTGGAAGTCTTCTTGTCGTCCGGCGTAGCGGGCAGCTGGCGCTTGAGGAGTTCGAAGCACTCCTTGAGGTGAGCTCGGCGGTTCTTCTCCAGCTTGTTGTGAACCTCGCGGGTGCCGGCGCGCGGCGTGTTGCTGCCGTTGCTCCCGCTACCGCTGCCGCTGCCGCTACCGCTGCCGTTGCTACCCACTGACGGCGGTGATGGAATTTGGGGAAGTCTACGGACAAAACATATTAAATTGAAATATTTTTTCATTTAAAAAAGCATACCGTTTACCTGACGAATATTGGTAACTGCCACCTATAGATCTACAAGGGAACTTCAGATAATTATGTCTGCCTTACCGAACCGTATAAAACAGAACACAGCAGTGATTAACACCGCTATAATAAGACAGAATAATTGTGTGGCGTCGTGCCTCCAGAGTCAAGTTTTTCCTAAAAAAAAATCCTACCTATACAATTGTTTGATCCTGAATCGTTAATATAATGAAATAATAATTACAGGTGAACATATTTGTCTCAATTACATAGAGGGCAAATAAAAAGAAAGCCATAAAATATGCTGCAATGTGTAGGTAGAGTTATACCCAAAAGAATTTTAATGTGTATTAAAATTCTTTTGGGTTCTACATACTTTAATAATGTCAATAATAATAGTTTATAAACATGTCCAATACATCCACCTATTGATGATATCAACTCATATCAACTAAAACAACAATTTCTTTAAAACAAGGGGAGCAGTCATAAATATTCTACGGACACAAATCGATTGAATTTCAAAAACTTGCTTCGGATTAGGCATCGTTCGCATTATTCGTGCCTATATGCAACGATCCTAATATGAATAACAAAACCCTCTTAAATATCCAAACCTTGACAGCAATCTGATGAAACGCAAAGTAGCTCATGGACTATGCTAGGACGACAAGCAAGGATGAATTATAATTTCATTATGGACCCCCCTTGCATATTGCATTTGCTTTATGGTCAGAATGTTCTGGATCTATGTACCTCTCACTTAGTGATGGGCGATTGTTAGTAAAATAATCGAATTATTCGAATGAAACATGTAATCGAATCGATTCGAATGACCGCCCTCGATTAATCGACCGCCTTCGATTAATCTAACGTCGAATACTATTTGAATGCTTCTTGATAATAACCAATTAATCGACATTCGAATGACGTTTCTCTCGATTATTGATTAATTCGATTATTTTTTTTCGAACAATCGTCCATCACTACTCTCACTATGCATTAAAGATTACCTAGCTATTTTAAATAGATCAAAATTGTAAGACTTTCGTATTTATGTTTTTCCACTATAATCAAATCACTTTAGAGAGGTTTTTGCATTTGTAGTAGTGCACCGTCAGCAGATATATAAACAAATAATATTTTTAATAGGTACGTTATTAATATTACACAAACGTAAATTATTATCACGAATTTCTCCAACTACAACCCTTTTGTAGTTATCTTTGTTTTAGCTTTCATCAGATAAATTGTTATTGTTACTGATAATTCGTTCTTATATTTTATCTAGAGCCTAATCATAGCATTTAATTTGTAATTCTTATACCTATTAAAATGTATGAATTTAAATATACACTAAAAACTCTTAAATAATGACCAAATATCAATGAAGTAATTACTTTAAAAATAATAATAAACAAATTTCCAGGTACGTGACACTTCTAACGTTACTTTTATGCAATTATTCCCAGGCATACCAAGCACAAACCGGTTTATTTCTGTTTTAATAGCTGTAAGTATTACACTACACAAGCAAAAACAACTCTAAAGTGATTTGGCTATACTTATCCATACAAATAAAATTTAAGCATCTGTTTGTAATATGAAAATAAAACTGTACTTATAACAAAATAACTTTTTTTGTCTGTCTGCCTGTCTGTTCGGTGAATCGTTACTTTCAGTAACCTACTTATAAAAACACTTTCTACACTTAGAGCCCCACAGTAGGATTTTCTCCTGTGCTTTGGGTGCCATGAACACACAAACCCAAGACCAGAACGGAACAGAAATCTAAATTCATCGTCTGATAACGGTTTGGCCAGGAATCAAACCTGGAACGCACTGCACGGCACACCGGTATGGTGACCACTCCGGGGGTCTTCGAATTGAAAAGAAAATCAACGGGTTGCACTCCGGGAGTGCCAGCAGAAATGAAAAAACAAAGAAATCATAAAATATAAAATAAGGCTGGCTCGCTCGGCGCCTAAACTTCGCGTACCCCAAGCATACGCGGCCGCGAACTTCAGACTATCAGGCATATTAGAGCCAGCTTTCACCTATATTAGATAATATCCCATAAATATGTCATACCTATGTATAATGTATGTCATGTTACATTTCTCTATAAACGTGGGTGAAACCGCGGGGCATAGCATAAGTAGGTATGTAATGACAGACAATACATACAATTGTTTACGTTACCTACGTAAAAAGTGTCATAGGAGTTGTGTTAAAGTAACGCCAGCTGATTTAGACACCGGCACTACCAGGTCATCATATCTTACCCGTGGCTGTTGCTCGTAGTACGCGACCTGGAATGTTCTTGTGCAAAGTCGAGGTGAGGTGCGGGGAGCGGCACGGCCGGTGCGAGGACCGGCTCGAGCGTGGCTGCGGCGAGGATGGGCGCGGGGCAAGGGGCCGCCACCGTCACCGGCGACGTGGTCCGCACCACGCCATTGCTGCGCGCCGCCACCGACACTCCCGTCACCACTCGCACCGACACCGACGACTTCGGCTCCTCCTCTGTAAACAAAAGCGCTACGTTAAAAACCATTCTATCGCTGTTTTATGAAAATTGTCTTTGAAAATCCGCAAGGGGCATCTTAACCGGACGTATTCGCGACGATGACCTCCACTTGTCAACCCGTGTCAAGCACTCATCGGCGGCTGCAGTCCGTGGCGGTAAAGTACCAGGCAAGCATACACTACCAGAAGCTTAACGTGTTAACATTAAGAGAGACAATTTTACAGAAAGAAAAGAGATAGCAATATATTACGTTATCTGCTTTTACGCATCCTTATACGAATTCAAATTTTATCCCGTAATAATAAAGTTCATTTTAGTTTAATACTAATTTAAGTCACGTTGCAATGAGGAGTGAGATAACATGTCGTTTAGGCGTACTCGCACTTACTAATGAAAAAGAAAGAGATAAAAGAGGGGCGTGGCTGTGTTACATGACGTCAGTACGCGTGTATTTGACGTATCCACCACGCCGAAAATCAGCTGCTAGCCGCGATGCCAAGAAAAAACTGGTCCGTAAATACTCGCCTTTGATGCTTTTGTTAAAGTTTGATATTGTAAGATGTCAGAGTTTAATTGATAAGTTTCGTTAAATTTCGTAAGTATATATATTTTTATGAAGTCCAAATTTATATTTTTGTACTAACTAATGACCTATTTTATAAAAGGTGTCTGTGGGCAAGCAATGACAACGCGTTGATACAAGGTTAATGACATTGGCTGTTATTTGACAAATCCGATTAGCGCTTTACGGTCAAGGTTAAATCACTTTGAGAGAGATACATTTTTCAGAATATTGGAAAAATCAGAACTACGTCAGTCTGTAACATAATATGTAAATATGAATCTCCGTAGATATGTAATGAGTACTAGATTCATTCTTGTGATCGTGTCTCTTCGTAGAGTCGAACGGATTAGGCGACATGCTGACCAAGTAGGTAGCATTAGGTAGGTACTTACTGTTATGTAAACTTCACACACCTTTAGATACATTGAGAACTGACCCTTCATACTTATGTCGTCATTTGTTTTGCTTTACATTTAACGAAGTAAGTGATATCTTAATTTCTAGAACAAGCTGGTATACAAACTTATACAATTTTAATAAGTATAGGTAGTTTAATACCTAATAATATCCATTCTGCTTCCAAATTATAATTTCAATGAATGAAATTATAAATAACCTCAGAAAACTGAAACAGATTCCATTCATCTTATAGCACAATAGTCGCTTGAGGAAAATAATAGGAAAACATAGAAACGGTGAAGGCGTTGACTCGAAATATTTACAATGAATTAGAATTATTTAACGTACATCTGGAGGAGACGTATTTCGTGTCGGGGCTGGTGAACTCGTGACTTTCACAAAGTTCCCGACTTTATACAGATGCCGACCATTGAATTATACATTACGACTCGAGTTCAATCCCATCGTAGACCTTAATAGGTGGTTATGCAAAAACCTTTTCGACCGTCTGAATTCTCAATACACTAGTTATAGCCACCCGTCTGCGAGTCTACGCGCGTGTAGTTAGGTACCTAAATACTTAAAAAACTTAAAACACTTTCTAGGACTAATTAGGACGCGATGTTTTGAATTTTAAATTTGTGACACTTAGTTTGATATGACAATTATTATCTTAATCGATTTGACAGTGTTTAATATAAACATTAGAAAAAAGCGGTAGTTGGTTAAACTAAATTGAAATCACTCATCTTAAGTTTAACATGATGGATCTTTGTTACGTAGGCTATAAGTTTAACATGTTTAAAACTACCTGATTTGAAAGTTATATGACTGTTCACTGTACGAACAAACAATACAATAAAACTAATACAGGCTATTCAGACTACTTATTAGGTAGTAATAAAGATGGTCCTATTGAGTATACCTAAACCCGCTGATATTTTCTAAAGGAGATGATTTATTTATTAATTCAAAGTTGCTAAGTGCCATTTTGGACATTGTGATTATAGTCTATTTCTGCTAGCAGCAGTGTTTTTCGAGTTTTAATAAGTCATCATTTAGAAGCGTTTTGTCTCTTATATTGATTTCAGATATTTTATAATAAGTTACAAGTGACCATTGGTGATAACCATGAAAGAAAGAGACAACTGGAATTGGTGAGTGGGCGAATCGAGACAACTACCAGTACGAACAGCTGTGCTTACTTAATGTCAGTTGCTTACCAGTCGTTAAGACACGTACATTTTGTTCTTCACGTAGTCAATTGTTTGTAAAACTTCGTTAACATGCCTCGTTAATTGTTAACAGGCATCCAATAGAAATGTAGGTTTCTTAGTGATAAGAATACGATTCGGGCTACTGATTTCTATGCGTTTGTTTGGCTACAGCGGCTCCCACACTAATCCGCTCCTGTGCCATATCTTTCTCCTTTGGTGACACTTGACATCTGGCACTCTAGGCTGCTACCTTCGATACCTATATGATATCAGATAAATCTCTAACTCTTGCAAATACCGCGTTACACTTACAATGTTTTTATTTATAGTTTAAGTAAGAAAGTTATTTAACAAATTTTATATCATCTTCAAAACCAAATCATAGTTTGAAAACCATAACAGACTCTAAGCATGTAGACCAAAAGCCATTAATATATGGTTTTTCTCTGAATTACCACAATGAAGGATTTTAAAAAATGTATCCAGAAATATTGCCTACTTTATGAAAGCTAGTAAATTACAATAATTAATTCAGTAGTGTGTTCAACGCACGTAAACAATAATTAATGTTATATTGTATTTTAATTACGCATACAAGGGTATTAGATACTATTTTCCTATCCAATTAATGTTTGTTGTTAATAACATACTGTCATATTGTAAGTTGTCTATCACTATTTACTACATTAGTCACAGGACTCTCGGGCACTTGTGAAATCATACAGAGACACGACGACGCTACAAAATATGTACCATAAGTGCAATTCAGCACTTGTACACTTGTGTAATAAATGTAATACCACGCACTTTTGAGTCGCATTGAGTAGGTATTCCGCGCCACTACATAATTGGGTTACGTGTAGATGTACCTACTTGGTATGTATTTACCAAAATGTTTATCTTAGCTGCTTCATAACTATCTACAGACAGGAAAAAGCATAAATAGTAAAATAAAAATGTGGAGCGTAGATACGCGGACACATTTTTTCCTGTAGCTTGAAAATATATAAAGATATACATAAAATAATATAATAAAAATGAACGATTAAATTGCTCAGGTGTGTTTGAATTATGTCAGTAACATAATTCATGTAACCACCGAAGAGAAAAAAATAAAAGAGTGGAAAAGCTAACGAGCTGACAGAAACAATACCAGGGCAACATTAACGTCAGTGCGGTTGCGTAACGGGGGGGAAGGATCGTAGTGACGCACGCCGCCATTCTAGTAAGCAGGGGGAGGTTTCCAGGCGGCTCGGTCACGACGCGATACGACACGAACACTGACAGCCAAGCAAAATAAATATTACTTCAATTGCGTTCTGTTGAGATTGTCACGACACGAATAGATGTAATTACAATTTTCTTAATCGGCAAAGTGCTTCAACTGTTGACAAGAATTGTTCCAAAGTTGCCAAGTAGGTACATTTCTAGCGCCATAACTCTAGGATAAACTGGATTAAATCCTCAGATAAATAAATATAGGTATTATATTATATTTTATTTATCTCATATTATATTAAACATAAAACACGTTTCGATGACGCGATGTTCACAAAGTTATCAACGGAGCACATTATTTTGAATTCACATGTTCTTTGAATGAAAAATTGAATATGTTACGACTCTACTAGTTATTATTGTAATCTATTTACTTATATTATTTGACAAATACCTACATTAAACGATGTAGGTATTTGTCACAAAAGAATACTGATATAAACAAAAAAATATTTCATGATCAATAATAAGGATATGTTTCCAAGGTTCATTTTTTATATTTACACTTTTTACACTTCAGCATTACAAGAAAATGACTATTTCAGTAGAGACAAATTTAAATTCTACTGACACATTTAAACTCTACTTAAAATAAGTGGACTGTGGGGCGAATAGGCATTTTATCATATCTTTTGTTAACAAAATTGAAACCGTTGAACCTAACAAACTGTTCCAAATATTGATGTTACATCATCCCGAGTACCCGAGTTTTTCAATGTTGAAAATAATCTAACCTACCATTTTATACTATTCTCCAAACTGAAGAACAAAATTAATAATTCTCTTGAAACCTAACTTATTTTTACCCAAGTTATATTTGTTTAGAAGTAGAGCCGCTAAAATAGTTCGGTATCGGTTTGGGTGTGATAAGCGGGTGTCGGCGAGGGTGACGGCGGGAGGGTGGCACGTGAATGTGAATGTAATAGCTTGTCACGCGGCCTCCACCCGCTCGCGACGCAACAGGATCGGGGTGCTCAGGGAATAGAACGCACACATCTCTATCACATTCCTTGAGTTGCGGTGCGATTCAACTGATACCTACTTATTTTATGGAACCCTAATACTTGAAAGTTTAATTTCGAAGGGTCGAGTCAAATTTCTTTTCTTCAGTCCCAGGTTGGTTTGCTAGCTATAGCGATTATACTCGTAAGTACCTACCTCGACGTTATATACAGGTATCTGAACTGAGGCTAGTAATAACCATATTTTTATAGTTAAAACAAATTTGTGGTGTTAGAAAATGTGTTCTGCTTCTGATAAATCTTAACCAGGAACATTATTATTCCAGACAACTGTCTGTCTGTCTTCCTGTCGTGTTGACGGCCTTATCAAAATAATAGGTTCAGGTTTGGCCAACCACACCCATAAAAATCACCTTGTATGTTTGACATCTACTGCTCATGCTGGAATCTATAATAAGTATTCTGATTTTATACGTACCTATACTTCTTTAACGATTAAAAGAACGTGCCCTAAAGAAATTCTAGCCTTATAGGAAGCAATTTATCAATTTCTATCCCGATGCCAACTTTAATTTTGAGATGTTCAAGTGCATACTACCAACCCAATAGGTTGGCATTTTCTTACACTTAAAAATTATTACAGCATATTAAAATTGTGGCCTTGTAGGAGGTTATTTCTTTTACTTTTTATTTATATAAGGATTGATGATGAGTGTCTGCCAAACTTTCTTAATTGATCGACTAAACATCATTAAATAATAACCTCATGGGAAACAGGTTAGTTAAATGGTTCAGCTCTTGTAATAATAGGCAAATATGTATATTATGTATTATAAGGCCGGTAAAGATTATGGCAACTGATAACATTTGTCGACGCTATTGTTTGCGTGCAACATTAAATATATATCTGCATGTCAATAGCCTCGCGAACACCCTGATATCGGTAATCGCTGGACTTTCCCATAAAGGTTTGTCAGCCGTCGAACCACATGTAACTGGAAATTTTTGAATATAAAGGGCATATGCAGTCCTTAAAGTGTTTGACCGGCTGAGAATCAGTGTAATTATCATACTTGTCACGTAATCACTCCTAACTATTGTTTGTGAAAATGTTGTAAACTAGGTATTGTCGCGAGAATTCGGTGTAAGTCTTTTCAGGGATCCCCAACCAAAACCGAACTCTATTGGGGAGTAAGACTCTATTGTCTGTCCGTCTGTCACAGGGCTCTATCTCTTGAACTCTCTCTATTTTTTACATATCATACCTGCTTAATGTACCTAAAACTTAATATTAGATGTAAATCCTAGGTACCAATTGGAATAGAAAGCTAAAAATAACATCATTAAAAGCTGTATCAGCTCAATCGAGCATTTGTTGCACAGTTGTCAATAGTCAGCATCCACCCATCCATCAGCCCTTTGGGGTCTACTGCTGCCTAATTAGCGCCAATTCAACCAGTCCTGTGCCTTCTGAATCTATCGGTTTCCCACTGTCTTCTTCAGGTCATCAGTCCGCTGCATCCGCATTACATAACTGTTAACTCATCAACATTGGGGAAACACGCGTTTAGACAAGTCGACGATCTTATTGCATTATACATACTATGCAGAGTAAGCCTAATTTTTGTTTTGCTGTCTTTAATATTATGTAAAACTTCTATAGATTTACATCGAAGTATCCGTATAATTCTTATGAAATAAACTCATCCATTCATTTGCCTTTTGCCCTAGGCATAGGCTTCCCCTAATACTAGTTTTGCCCATGTTTACCGGGCCTGGCTTTCGTGTTGGTGACCGCAGGGGGACGGAAGACGCCCATCTCCCCGATTTTGTCCCTTAGTCGCCTCTTACGTTACCCACGGGAAGAGGTGTGGTATAGTACCACTTGACTAACATCACACGGCACGCTACATGATAATGATTGCCTACTAGAAGTTCTTATTTGATTACTCAATCGTCACTAGAGATATTATTATCCTACTTATTATAAATGCGAATGTCGGTTTGTTTCTTTGTTACGCCTTCACGCTTTAATAACTCAACTGATCGTTATGAAATTTTGCACACACATTGCCAGGGGCCCGGAAAAGGGTATAGTTTAAATCTTTCATCCCGAAAATAGAGGTAAGGGATAGAAAAATAACCTACTTTTATATCTACGACCTCTTTACATACACACATTAACGACCTTTACATGCACACATTAACGCGAGCGAAGCCGCGGGCATAGACTAATTGTATCAATAAAACGGTGCACGATTTCAATTGACGTTCAAAAGTGATAGCACTTGACCATCACCACGCCACGTGTACCATAATGTAAACATTTTAATCTCATATAAAAACTTTAGGTACAATTACGCGAATTGCGTAACGCCACCATCGCACTCGTCTTTATTGGATTACGGGCTGTCGATGTGTGCGAATTGTTGGCCAGACTGTTACGTAACTATAATTTTCTATATTATGTAAGAGCGACATAATTATGATTGTTGATATGTAGTAGTAGTAGTAGTATTGAAATAAGTGAAGAGCCAGTTATA
>DWPV01004101.1:0-14076 GCA_018251915.1 Urbanus proteus proteus
TGTGTGAAGTCTACCAATTCGCACTTGGCCAGCGCGGTGGACTAAGGCCTAAAATCCCTCACACTGAGAGGAGACCCTTGCCCAGCAGTGGGACAATAATCGGTTGACGATATTTCAAGTTACTAAAAAAAATTTCACTGTTTAAAAAAAGTAAATGGTGAATTGAAACCTGGACTGGGCAAAGGAATTGAAATCAAGGCATCAACATATAATAAAATTGGAGACCCAAATTCTAAACCTACTTCTATATTTCAGGGATTTGGAGCAATGAATTACAAATGGGTTTTCGAAGCTATTGAAGCACTGGACAATAAAAACAATAAAAACGAAGATTCTGTTGCTACTGCTGAAAAATCTGAAAATTAGTGAAATAATAATCGCCATAAATTACTCGTTGAAATTAAAATACCCTATTGTCCCAATTAATAATGAATTCAAATTACTTTTTTCGCTTTTCAGGTAGGTATGAGGAAATCGTAAAATTACTCATTTTGATTAAGAAAAAAATATGTTTTTCACTATAGTCATACTTATTAAGAATTATTGTGATATAAGGTATATTTTTTATTTTCATTCATAAATAAATTGTATAATCTCATTATCAATGTGATGTATATTTTAGAGTACTTTATATTAATTATTGCAAATAAATTGTATGTTAACCAAAAATTTTATTTTGTCCATCAAGAATTACAAAAAATACATCGAAAAACTGTCACTGCGTTACCAGTACTCCTATTAAGAGTCCTAGTAGACCGTTTAGGTACTAAAATTTTACTATGGGAAAACGGGCGTAAACGTAAACCGAGATCGCATCAAGAAAACGTAAATAACTCGTAACCTGTACCTACACAGGTCCTTCAAAAAAGAACGAAACTCTACAATGCTGAAATAATGGAGAAAATTTTATAGAGTTGCGCGCGTCACAGGCGGACTACGGAGTTATCCCACATTTCCAAATTCAATTCTATTTTATTCTTTCTCTAATAAACCTTACTCTACTTAGTATTGATTAATCAATGACGACACTTCCTACCCGTTTCTATAATAAACAAACAAACAAATAAACCAAGTGAATAATAGAGTTGCTTGGTAAACAAAATACCTTCATTCTGACACACTATGTTTTGAAGTACGCGACAAACAAATACAATGACAATATTTGTTACAAGTTTATAAATAGCGTGGAATGTAAATGGAAAATTCTAGAAGTATCAGGTGGGAATTGCGCAAGAATTAAACGAGTCTACCACCAACCGGACCTTGGCTTACACTGACTTAGTGGGGTAGAGTCGCTAAAGTTTATAATGACCGATATGAAGTTCGTAAGCTGTTTGTATGTATGTGAGGTGTACACTGCTTAGATTATGTTGTATAGTTTGTATATCATGTTGTACCTATTCTTTTACCTATAATTTAGGAATAAGGGTATAAAATGTTATTTCTACCCTTAAATGCAGCATAAATGCTTCCCAGCAGTGGGACGTTAATGGGTTGATGATGATGATGATGATGATAGAATAATTAATGTTAATAAGTATAAATGTATACCTTTCAAAAATAGACTAGAATAAGTTATTATCTTTGATAAGTATGACATTATTTTTTATTGTTATCGAATTACGTATATTTTAGATTTAAGCGTTTCTTTTAAATAAAAAAATATCAGTAACGTTAGGTTTCATCGATGATTATTAATGCGGTGAATTAATGTTATAAAAATGTAAAAGTTCACGAAACACTTAAGCAAAAGGTAACATAAACATAAAAATTATGCTTGAAAATTAAGCATGTCATAAAAACGAATGTAAAATAGGTAATAAGTAAATTGGAGAGAAAAAAAGAATCAATTTTTACATGATTTTCTTTCTTTCTTTTTTCTTCATGTGATACGTGAAATAAGGGTAAAATCAGCTACAGCGCCACCCCTTCTCTGTGCTAAACGTGTTTACGTCCAGTTCTCCTCAGAATCCTATTTGCATAATGTTTGCATATTACCAGTGGTCTGACGCGACACGAGTGTGGGCAAACAAAGTAACACAATTCAAACAATTCTACAGTCACACTATGAAAAAGTTTCATTTTTATTTTTCTCCATTTATTACATAGGAAAGTGAGAACTCTTAATAAAACAAGGGCAAAATAGATGGGCGGCTATAACCGTTATATGTTATTAGTAGGTAACTGTTAATTTATGCGTAAAACTAAATATAGGTACATAATCTGTATTATTTTCGTGAAATGAGCATTCCAAAGTTGAAAGTGAAAATAAAATAAATGTTATTCCAAACAATGTTGAACTAATTATTTATTATTGACCTAGGCGGTGTCGGTCTGGAAATCCTCGGTGGGTTCCTAGCGGCGCGTGGATACATACATAGTAAGTTAAAAAAGACTAAGGGGGTAAAGGGCAAGATGGGTGCAGTATCTTCTTGTATACATGAACTGCCCCTGCGGTAACCAACGTTTATCGAACCAATTAGAGGTGGCCTACGTTTAGAAGTGGACTTAAAAAAGATCAAGAATAGAATAAAAAAAACGCTTTCTACACCCATAGCCCCACAGGATTTTCTCCTGTGTCGTGGGTACCATGGACATACACATCCACGAATACACAAACACCCAGACCCAAACAGAAATCTAAGTTCATTATTTAGATTTCTGTCTAGTCGGAAATCGAACCCGAGACCCATTGCGCGTCAGACCGGTATGGTAACCATTCCGCCACGCGGATCATCAAATCAAATGGGTCGAAACCAAAATTATAAACAGAAAGGGTTTTTTTTATTTTATGGTATTGAATGCGGCGATGTAAATTTTGCCAGTAACTGATAACTTTCAACCAGTGTGCGATGGGGGCACTTCCCCAACAGGTTGGACACCTTAGTTTGACGACAGCGCCATCGTCAACTAAAGCAGCATTCAGACTAGACCGTCTAGAATCTAGTAGAATCTGTAAAATATTACATATTTTTTTGAATTAAGCCCAACGATAAGGTTATCTTATGGCGCTATCTAATGGAAACTAGTCTCCTTCGCCCATTTGTAACGCCTGAGTATGGCTTTAAAGGAGAGTTCTTTTAGCACCTTTTTAAGAGCCCCAGTGCCAAAGCGCTCTAGGAATTCCTCTGAAGGATGTTCATTCCAGTTCTTGTAGCCAAAATGATCGTGAAATCCGTTGAGGATCGCTACGAGTCCATTTAACGTCAATTGAACTTCCACTTTAGGAGTGTTGCGGTGGAGGAAAGGTAAGGAAGGTAAGGTAACATAGACACCCAGACAAATAATACTTTTGAACATTCATTATTGTAAATCTGGTAGACCACGCAGGACAACGTATGTCCCTCCGCGAGCTTAAAGCCAAAGTTTCTAACTGCTCAAAGATCGTTGGATCATTGCCTAAACGAGCCAATTTGACGTAAACATTTTCATATGAACGCTAGGTAGGTACTTTATATTTAAACCCAACCGAAAAAATAATTCACTATTTGTTTAAACAAGTGGTATTATCAGATTTCACGAACGCAGAGATCTCGAACGAGTCTAATACTTCATTTAGGGATGTAAATAGGTACAAAGCAGACTTACAACAATGCTACACAACTATTCTATGCCAGGATAAAGAAGTAATAGATGTGGCCCAGATGCTGTAACCACCAGAAACTGAGTAAAACCGGCGTAGTGTGAACAGGTCCTAAGCATGACTTGTATTTTAAAACGCAAATTACTATCGACTACCGCGGGATACCTGTTCTCAATATAAAACCAATCGAGACTAATCCTGCCCCAGTTGTTATCTAATAAACCTATTTTGAAGTCCTCTTTTCAGTTTAGTTGTGTGTTGTTGGGATATTGGATTAAGATTTAAACATGGTAAGACTTTATATTATCAGCAATATTAATTCTAAAATAGGTATCACTTAAGTTGAACCTACATCTTGGTCACTTTCTTTTACTTTCTACAATTTGCTTTTAATTTCTCCAATTTGTACTGGAAGCGTACCTCAGAGGAGGGGGGATAGTTAAATAAAAAAGTCAAATAATAAGGTAGGTAATAAATTTAAGTTAATAGTTAAATAATAAGTATTTCCAAGTAATTTATTTACCGCAGTGAAAAATATTAACGATTTTTATTTTTTTCTATTATTTCCATATTTCAATTACTTATTTGTAAAATGATTAAAATCTCACGTTTTTTGCTATTTGCCTAACATTTCGTAGTAATTTAAAGCAATAGAACAACAGAAGATAAGGCTAATGGTTTTTTACTTTTAAAGTCAAACTTGAATAACTGACCTGTGCGTTATCTACCTAAGTTTAGTTAAAAATACGAGAATTCGTATATCTACCTACATAGTTAGTAACTGTTGAAGCACAATGAAAACCAGTTATATACATATTAAACAGTGTTTATTTTATGATCGAAATTCGAATATAATCCTAGTTGCAATTTTGTTGCTTTATTTTTTGACAACCAATCAAGTATGCTCGTCCAATGTCAAAAACAAATAAGAAAGAGAATCGGATAACAAACTGAAGAGAAGGTTTACAAAATTGTTTTGTCTTTTCTTGTTTACATAAATCTTTGAGAATAATACACGGTTATTCTGCCTTATAACACAGTGTGAACAGTAGGTAGGGTTCAGCGCTGCTGCGTTCTGGTTTGAAAGATGTGGTAAGGAAGACATAGGTACATTAGGTAGGTACTAATCCGAGGCGTTACAAGTTCCAACTTAGTCCTCATGGGTAGCAAGTGTAGCAACGCATCTGTGGCCGACCTCACGTAGGACTGTTATCTTGAGTTGATTACAGATGGCCATGGGCGGCAGTGCCCACTTACCATCAGGTGGACTGCATGTTCATTTGCTACTTCGATCATATAAAAAGGTACCTAAATAAAAATTAAAGTTTATGCTTTAATTTCAGACTTCATACACGGATAAGGGTCGTCGGCCGGAAAACGGGAAGTTTCTCGCATTCGATCATCTCACTTTCTGGGTTTCCAATGCAAAACAGGTATGGTTTATGAATAAAATTTTAAAAATGAAATAATGCTTATTTTCTTACACATAGTTACGCAATCTATATTAGTTTTATTTCGAGTAGCCCGGGTGCACTACCGCCATAAGTTTCGCTAGCCATTCAACCTGCCCTTGCAGATAATATACCTAGTTTGTAACTTTGTCGCATTAGCTTTTACATTTCTTGACTTCTAGTTAGGGCCATAACCATTTAGGCGCCGGCGAGTCACAAATTAAGCGCTCCGGGCGAGTCGCACATTTAGCTCCCTTTAACTAATCTAATATGTATAATGTATAATATATTATAAAGCGGAGGATATTCCGTTTTTATAGACATGCGTTGTCGCCCGTGGCGCTCCTGAACCTCGGCGCCCTGGACCGCCCGAGTCACTCATCCCTAAAGCCGGCGTTATTTCTTGTAGAGTGTAACTGCTCCTCAGGCCGCGCCAACCTACCTTATGGTGGATTTGCGGTCTTCCGAATTGTTGTCTATTTCCTAAGTTCTTTACTCGTGTATTATGTTAGGCGTCGTTACTTAGTCCTCAGGGTTAGCATTAGATACCTATGATAAAATTGGACATCTATTTTAATGGGCAGTAAATATCTAACATTACATAAAGTCTATATGTTACAGCTATATCCCACAATTTAATCTAAAACCAACATAGGTATATAAAATGATTATCATATTACTAATAGGTATTAAGTAGGTACTAGTAGTCTCATATTTACAATCAAGCATTTTACCGGTTTTATTTAACTTCTGACATTTTAAATTAGAGGTACCTCAAAATGAATTAAACTTGTTTTAGAGCACATAAGTAGTCTGTAGTTTTACTGCTGGTACGGATTTAGTCCCAAAAATAACAAGACTTGTAGAAATTTTAAAATGTTTATTAAGTACGTCTACCAATCGATGTTCGGACTGCGTATGAAGACTTGGGACTAAGTATAGGGTACATTAATACATAGAACCCACTAAAAGGACTTAACTTGATTTATTTCTAAGGGTGGTCACTGGCCACGTCTTTTCCTGCCTTATGAGAGCCAAAGCCAAACCAAGGGCTTCCTGTTCTGATGACAAAGATAATGAGAGTCGAATTCCTCCGTCCTCAGAGAATCACATTAGGGTAGATTACAGATGTAGTTATTAAGAGTTGTTGATAAAAGATATTTTTTCAGGCCGCCAGCTATTATGTCTCAAGGTTCGGGTTTGAGCAACTGGCCTACAAAGGTTTGGAGACTGGATCCAGGAAGATATCCTCGCATGCTGTCAGGATGAACAAGGTAATATAGAGCTTAACAAAGGCTTTTAAAGTGACAGACATTTATAAGTGTTAATAATGAAATTAAATATGTAGGTATGCTAAAATTAGCAATGCGTATTTTCTTACACTTAAGTAAACGTAAGAATTTGTTGTTTACTAGATAGGAATAAATATTCCTTAAACAACAAATTCTTACGTTTATTAAGTTCGTTGCATATTATTATGATTACTTACGTATGTTTTGCATGCCTTCAATAGCTTAATCAATTATTTTACTAGGTATTTACCATAATAAGACGTTATTCTTCTCATCACATAGCAGGGACATTGGAGTTATATTGTCCGTTATATTCGTTAGATACGATTATAAACCTATTGATATTAACACAAGTTAGGTAACTGTTTTCTTCATTTAGGTGTAGGTAACTAAACACTTCCATTCCATCCATAATTCCATATTTTTTCTCCAATTTAATTCCAAAACCTTTCAGATCGTCTTTGTATTCCAAGCTCAATACGACCCAGAGGAAACAGATTTCGTCAATGAGGTTGCATTCCATGGCGACTTTGTGAAAGACGTCGCCTTCCAGGTGGAAAACCTGGACTATATCCTGGAGTACGCTAAGAAACAGGGTGCAGTCGTGGTCCGTGATCTCTGGGAGGAACGGGACGAGTATGGTGTGGTCAGGATGGCGACTGTTAAGACGGTAAGACAGTATTAATCTTGGATTAATCCGTATGATGATGTGTCGGTCTTGAACAGTGCTACCCAAAGACTCTTCCTATAGATGTCGCAGGACTAAGGAGCAAAATGTAGGCGATGGATTGGACATCAACGCCAACTGAGTTCACCAACACGCATGCCTTGCACGGTGATTATTGGCCGCCGAGGCCGCCTCCACTAATGAAGGCCTATGTTCATCAGAACCTGAAATGCTGATGGGTAGAACCATAAAATATGATTACTTAAACGTTTTCTACACTCCTAGCCCCACAGTAGGATATTCCCCTGTGTCGTGGGTGCCATGGACACACATAGGTACGAATACACAAACACCCAGTCCCAGAACAGAAATCTTAATTCATCATTCAGATGTTTTTCTGTCTGACCGGGAATCGAACCCGGGACCCATTGTGTGTCAGACCTACATGGTAACCACTCCGCCACGCGGGTCGTATAATTGTATTCACTAAAAGTTATGATCCGTAACATGGGTATCTATGGATGGTTAACTTATTGATTTTGGATTATTTTCTTTTTAGTACGGCGACAACACTCATACACTCGTAGACAGAACCAACTACAAGGGTGAATTCCTGCCAGGCTATCAATTACTGAATAAGGATCCCATTAACAAATTCTTGTAAGTATAACTCAACAATAACACTCGAAATAGCTACATCCTAACTCACATGTTTAATGATAAGGAGGGTGATGATAAAAGATTGGTGAAGTTTTGAGAGAAATTATGCACAATGTTAAGATTCCTCTTATGCAGTCTAAATACTTTGTAAAACAAAGAGACTTCTTGGCCAGATTTCTTATAGGTTTAATCATATGAAACAGTAATTTGCACATTCTTATCTTGTTCGAATTCATAATGACAATCTCGACAGTTGCACAGTAGCGCCATCTGCTCCAAAAACCATTTTAAACATAGATTTTAAAGGCTAACAACGCCATCTATCCAGTGAACGCTGGCATCGTGGTGTAACAACTTATAAGTATTATTGATTTCAGGCCCAAGGTGGAAATAAACTTCATAGACCACGTGGTGGGCAACCAGCCCGACAACGCCATGGAGGAAGCTGCGTCGTGGTACGAACGCTGCCTACAATTCCATAGGTAACAACAGAATTCTACAACAATTTAACTGTAATAAAATCATACGACGAAATGAAATCAAACGCCGTATACAGGAACACATATATGTATTACTAGCTGAACCCTGCGGTTTCACCCGCGTTTAAAAAAAAATACATATTTGAACATAAATGTCATCCCGCTCTCCCGCGACGGCGCGCACATGCGCGTGGAGCGCACGCTAATGGACTTTTCAAAATTTAAAGTAGCCTATTTTACGCCTTAGACCCTCTGCTATCTTCAAGTGAAAGTCCCGTCAAAATCGATCAAGCTGTTTAGAAGATTAGCTCAGCCAAACAGACAGACAGATAGACAAAAAAATAAATTGCATTTCAAATCACAAACAGAAACTTCAATTTTATTTATTTGTATAGATTACTCAAGGATATACAGTAACAACTTCAATTATTATTTACCTATAAAGGTATCACTTACTAAAATTGAGAAAATCACCCTGTAACTACCAAACTACCCTCCCAGATTCTGGTCAGTGGACGACAAGCAAGTCTGCACAGAGTACTCTGCATTGCGCTCCATCGTGATGGCGAACTGGGAGGAGACCGTCAAGATGCCCATCAACGAGCCCGCGGCCGGGAAACGCAAGAGCCAGATCCAAGAGTACGTGGAGTACCATGGCGGAGCTGGCGTCCAGCATATTGCTTTGAATACCGAGGATATTATTACTGCTGTGAGTTCAGTATTTATTACTTTGTGATTTATATTTTGACAACTTCGATTCGCATTGTTGATTGAAGATTCACAAGTAGAAAACTCGGAAAGAAAATTTTACTACATACGGGATGTAGGTACCTACTTATTGGGTATAAAAATCCAAAACTCTCTAAGTGACCAAATATAAACTTATTTTGCAATGAATAATTAGTAATAATTAACTATTGAAGCATTTATGATACTCTTCACTTCTTCCTCTTAAAAATGATCAAGATAATCTTCCTCGTCAAAAAAAACCTTTTTACGTCTGCGGGTCAATATTATAATATTAAGCGCTTACCAGTTCACGCTCAAAAACTAAATTACTAATTTTGCTACAAATTACTAGATTATCAATAATGATGATCCTAATACTGTACCAATTTTCCAGATCGAAAACCTCCGAGCCCGCGGCGTAGAGTTCCTAACCATCCCATCAAAGTACTACACGCTAATCCGTGAGAAACTAAAACACAGCAAAGTGCGTGTAGCCGAGGACCTCGCCCACTTGGAGCGACTCAACATCCTCATTGACTACGATGATGATGGCTACTTGCTGCAGATCTTCACCAAGAACACCCAGGACAGACCCACGCTGTTCTTGGAGGTGATACAACGGAGAAATCATAATGTAAGTTAACGTCACGTGATATATATTACGACAAACTTCTCGTCCGAGAAACGTGGGGGAGGCGCCACTAGCGATTTTAAATTGTTCAATATTTGCTTTATCGTTACGCATATTTAAAATGTCAAAAGTTAAACAGAGAATTCAGCAATTAACAAAAGATTAATTATTATTTTATTCCCGTATGTAACTTTTATTATTTTAGATTTAATCTAACGTAGGTAAATAAATTAGTCACAATAGAATAATCAAAATATTTTCTTTCAGGGATTCGGAGCTGGCAATTTCAAAACACTCTTCGAATCAATAGAAATAGAACAAGAAAAACGTGGTAATCTGTAAATCTTTAACTTAGTTATAATCACACTTAATTATAAAACAAATCAATGATGTTAGTTTAATATAATAATGTGAATGTCGCTGTTCAACATGAACGAAAAACGGCAAAAAAAAAAACAAACTAGTCTTAATTTTCATGCCTCTCTAAAGATGAATTGGTTTACATACAGTTAAAAAACATGCGAAGATAAAGTGTTCTCATTCGACTAATAATTATCATAAATAATGGTTATATTTGTATGGTATTGATGAACTTTTACAAGGCATTACAACATTCATGTAGAAACACATCTGTACCCTTACTAAGAGTTTGTTACGTTTTCTTGATACGATCTCGGTTTACATTTACGCTCGCTTTTCCGTAGTAAAATTTTGGTACCTAAACGGTCCGCTAGGAGCGCTGCATGTAGATGTATGGGCCCAAATGAAACGTTTCTTCATTAACGTAATAAACTTGTAATAGGGGTATTGGACAATGTCAGTAGGGCTTAAAACTTATGTGGGAGTAATCACAGAGAGGTGACAACTTTATTATACATTTTTTTTATCATTTATATTTTTACTATTTGTTATGTTAAATAAAACCAATTTCAAAAGAGTATAATTGTTTTATTGAATCAACGTTCTGTGACGTCACCAATACATCGTTATTAATTTTTTAACACCGATTAGATCTTGATACGAGAGCGAAACGTATTTACAAAACATAGATAACACATAGCAGCGAACCATAGATTAAATATATTTCTTGACATATTTAACCTGTGGCACGTTGGAAAAAATGCATGATAATGCAAAGTATACGTCAAAACGTATAGAAAATAGTGCGATTATAAAGACGCTGTTTTTGTTTTCTCATTGTTTTAATAAGAGCAGTACACAACCGGTAACCACTAACGGCAACTCTATAAACGCACCAATAGACAGCACCAAAAAGTTTAATCACAAAACCGATGGACATAAATATTAAAATTGTACACAAACAAAATTTGCATACATAATTTAAATACAACACTTTATTAATAATTATTATAATTTGTCTAAAATCACCTATGATAAGTAAGCGGGTAGATTTCTAGTTGGGACAATTTATGTGATGATAGAATAATAAGCACGGCGGCTAGTGAATACTGCTACCTAAAGACATCCCCATCACAAATAGAAACTTCACTGAGTGATTCAAAACTCTTTAGGAACTAAGCAGTACTTGTAAGATTGCTACGTCCTCCAAACTTAAACATAGCAGCGCTATATTCGGATTGTTTTTGGTCTAATCCTAAAAGGCCGATAAATGCAAAAAATTGTTATAGAAAATAAATGAATCTAAATAACACTACGACTAAATATACGCTAAAGTATACTATTTAAACAGATAAAGGAACTTTTCATGTCCAAAACGGACAAGTTTAATTTCTAATATTTCGTATAATTTAACAAATAATTATTACATACGACATATTGGGTGACAATTAAAAAAATATTTTTCGAGACTTGCAACATAAAAGAATGGAATGTAAAAATAAATATAAAAAAGTAAATAAAATCGTCCCAAACTAGAAATCTATAAATACAAACGCGCACTGCGTTATTAATTTTTGCAATATCAGTTTGATTAACGAAGTGTGATAATTGCAAAATTCGCTTAATTTAAATGGCAATTATTTTCACATTTGGCAAGAATGCCCTTTGCGACATAAATGACGTTCGTTATAAAAAACGCAGTGCGCGCTCACACTTACAACCCGCTCGGAAAAAATACTTCATAATTTTATTTATTATCTGTGATACCTATTACCATACTCGTCTATAATAGGGTTCCCACTGGGCCGGGTACGCTTAATATTATTATAGTACTGTTTAATTAATTATTTATAATCAGAAATCACTATAATTGTACAGGATTTGGTTTCTATATAAAAACAATAGGTTTGTCAGTATGATGTTCAAGATAAATCATTTTGTAATGTTTGTTGTAATTGAAGATTGACTTTTCGTAACACTAAATTACGATTAAAGTCAATAATCGTAACACTAAGTTACAGTTAAAGTCAATCTTCAATTTATGGTGCAAAGAAAATACATATTACGCACCATAACGAATTTCAAAGTTCAATATTTATAAACAAATTTAATATATTTTTTCTTGTTTTTCGTTCTGTAGTACACTTACTAATTTAGGCTGTAAGTTTGTCTGTCAATAAGTGTGACAATAACACAATATATGGTAAGAACTCTATATAAATTTATTGCACGTCCCAATTTTTCCCAAGAGTTTTGTCAATTTTATCAAATACTTTATACAAACATTATATATCGTAAAACTTCAGTTGCACATACCCAGGTAATGTTTAGACTTCACATTGTTTTTGTATAGATAACCTTAATATTATTTTATATTGTGATATTACATTAGTTATATATCATCGCAGTGTAGGCTAAAGCGTTAGTATATATCTAGTCTACATTTTATCGTACGATATTCGTTATTATATATGTTAAAATTGGAATGAATTATTTTACTACGGGCCGATTTGAATCAGATTTCTTTTTCTATAATTTAAAATTAAGGCATAAAAGATACAAAAGTAAAAAATGTCCTAATAAATTAAATATAATTTTGAATTTTTATTCGCCCTTAATATAATGTGATTCACACAAATAACTTTATCAGCATCCACACATATTATGATAGTGAACAAATGAAATAAATGCAATAAGAAGCTAGTATCATATGCATATATATTATATTATGTTTAAGTCCGAAATGTAAAAAAAAAATCACAATGAAATGCAAAGTTCAAACAATCTATTAACCACTATTTGAACTATACTGATATTTGTGCTAACTATTACTTTTAAAAAATTCTTGATATTTTGATACAATTTATTCTAAAAGTGCCTATAAAGAGCATGATTTCTGTTAATATACCATATATATCCCACGGCTGGGCATAGGTCCCTCTTTGCTAAATATGGGAAGGCCTGAAACAGGCCACGATACTGAGTCAATGTGACAAACATATTTTTTAGTAATTAAAGTTAGACAATTACAATTATTGACGATAGTATTCCACTTTATCTCACAGACAGCATGATAAAGAATTTATCATCTGTCTGTGAGATAAAGTGACCTTCCGAAATTGCAGAAAAAGACCCATTATATTAAGAACAGTAGATCACAAAAATTTAAACTACAACTGCATATATTGTATAAACACCGTTCATAAACATATACACAAACTAACATCTACCATACATAAACAATTTGTTGGCATAAACTCTACAATACTCAAACCAGCGAATACAAATTGATATTATGATTATTCAGTAATTATTCATTTATTTTAAATATTATATACGTAATCGATCCTACGTCTGCTACGTTTGTATGTTATTTATTATGTCTGTGTTTGGTTTAGTCATTGTTAGATACTCAAGTTATCTTGGAAATAATACGGAACATACTATACAAACAAATAAAAGTGTCTGTTTGTGATTTCAAAATAACAACTTTTTACTCAACGCATATCAAAGTATACACAATATAAATTTTTGTCTGTATGTCTGTTTGGCAGAGGTAATCTCCTAAACGGCTGGACCAATTTTGACGGGACTTTCCCTGGAAGATATCTAAAAGTCTAAGGCATAACATAGGCTACTTTAATTTTTGAAAAAAAAACAACATTAACGCCTGCTCTACGCGCATGCTCGCCCATTCGAGGGAGAGCGGGATTTCAATTGTTTAAATGTGTATTCCTTTTTAATTTTTAAGCACGGGTAAAACCGCGGTGATCAGCTAGTTCTTAATAATTGACATTCTGTGTAATGAAAAAAAATTTTAAAATTTTCTCAGGGATTCATATCAAGCTGGGTGTGGATTTAAAGGGGACAAAAGTACTAATATAAAAGCCAATAACTATAATTTTACATCAACCATATAGTCTTGCAACACCCATTATTAGGAACCTCATAGCTCTACTGCTAAAAGGAAGAAAGCGAAAAAATAGGCACAATAACATTGCAATAATAACAGAACATGTTAGAATTGCTACAATGGTCTATGTATAACTAAAATGCTAACGATCGTCTCATAAACTTTTCTATGCATTGTCAAGGCGTGACTACACCGACAGCGGAAGTATGACACCTGTACTTTAAATGTTTACACGTTGAATTCAAAATAGGTCGAAAACAATTCTATTAGTTGCGTTTAAATTTTTATTAGTAAAATAATGAAAATTATTT